>CALNHX010011848.1:0-29092 GCA_940337035.1 Agriotes lineatus
CATATGAGAAGAATCATTCTGTAGATCGTTACTTTGATATTTTCAAAACCATTCTTTTAGTTTACTTCGACGATATTTTCTAATGTGTTAGAAATTATTTATGGCTTTAATACAGTTTACAGCATATTTTTCATTTGCCATAGCTATTGCATCTAGTGCATATCCAGTAGTACCGTTAGCATATTTTGAAACACAGGACGCTAGGAGCATGGGACCATATACTGCAGCCTGATTGGTGCTCTGAAACATAAGCGGCAAGTGCTACCTTGCCGCCGTTTTAAGATTTGAAAATTTCGATAATTGTCGCACTGTCACTAAAATTATCGAATGAGGAAAATAAAAAAAATGCTGTTTAGTTTTTTTATCGGACAAATATACAGGTCTGGGGTATAACGTAGAAGTTAGTTTGTTTGTATCAAAGCAATATGTAGGTATACGCAAAACATTATTTTAAAATTTTTACTGGAAACACCTTGATCGTTGGAAATGTTAATCAACATAAAATAATCTAAACCAGATTTTTTCGGCGCTTCTCTGATATACATATACAGTGAGAGTGTAAATTCTGGAATAAAATTCATAAAATGTATGTAGTTGATTTTTAGCAAAAATCCTCGGACACGTCAACTATTATTTTTAAATACGCATCTTTTAACCAATATTGCACTTACTGACCTACCAGTTGCGCCCAGGAACGGCACAATAGGGAGAAACTTGAAAATTCTAAATAGCAACCTACTCTGCGACAACCTAGTCTGTGTGATACATCAAAGAGTGCTCTATTAGAGACCTTTCGATTGATGTATCGCAGAGTAGGTTGCTATTTAGAATTTTCAAGTAGCTCCCTATTGCGCCGCCACTGGACGCAACAGGAAAAAGGCAATATGCGTCAAAAGAAGACTATTTAAGAACAAAAGTTGACGTGTCCGAAGATTTTTTCTAAAAATCAACTACATACATTTTATGAACTTTATTCCAGACTTAACACTCTCACTGTATATGTGGCCTCTTACATTATGTATAGGTACTCGTGTATCACTGTTATGAATAACTAGGTAGGTACAATTGCATTGAAAGAATGAAAGCGTTTTGAAATGAAAACTGCAAAACACGAGAAACAAACCATAAACATCCCCCACAGCTGATCAGCTGATATGGCTTGAGCGCCGGCATGTGAGCATGTGTCAACCAATCAGGCTGCAGTATATGCTCCTATGCTTCTAGCGTCCTGTGTTTCAAAATATCAAAGTGCACGGCAGATTTTTAGCGTGTAATACGATATTCTAATCATAGACGTCGAGTTTTGACGTTTACGTTTGTCATCAACTGTCATAGAACTGAAAACTCGAAAAATTTCCAGACATTTGTCAGAAGCAGAGAAAATGCGAGCTATTACAAAACTGGAAGAGAACTGGTCGCTGAGTCGAGTCGCAGCAGATTTGCATGTCAGCAAGAGCTGCATTTTCAAAATTAAAAATCGTTGGCAGTAGAGACTTCTGCAAGAAAAGTTTTTTTAACCTCAGAGAACAAAGAACGAAGAATACAGTTTGCAACCGACTATTTGAATGAAATCGACGATTTTTGGAACAGGACTGTTTTCTCAGATAAAAAGGTATTTCAATCATTTACCAATTGACGATTAAGGGTGTATGGACCACAAAATTCAAGATTTGAGGAACAATATTATGTTCAACCCTTAAGTAGTGGACGATTCTCTGTAAACGTATGGGGATGGATCAATGCTCACGGATCTGGGGCATGCTATAGAATTAATGGTCGACTGAATGCTGAAAATTATCGCAATATTTTGCAAAATGTGATGCTGTCATCTGTAAGAGAGGCCTTTCCTAATCAATTTACTTTTCAACAGGCAAGATATTACTTAATTAATTAATTTTGTTTATGTTAACGTAATTGATAACATTATTTTCACAGGATAACTGTCCTGTGCATGCAGCAGGGATTGTTCATTGATGGTTTGATGAGAAAAATATCAATTTATTACCATGGCCTGCAAAAAGTCCCGACTTGAACCCTATCGAAAATGTTTGGGGGTATTTAACTACAAAAATTTATACCAGGGATTTTGCACCAAACAACGCAGATGAATTATGGGAAAGAATAATAAATGCTTGGAAGGAACTGCGAGGATACAATATGGAAACATTGGTCAACCCTATGCGAAACAAACTGCAAAGCGTAGTAGCAATTTAAGCAATTGAATACTGATACATATTTATTAAATACATATTATTACATGTATAGTTTGTTTACTTGTGAAACTTTGCTAAAATACAAACATTAAAAAAGTAATACCTATTCTTACAATCACAAGCAACGCCACTGGAGAAACCCTCATTTAATAAGCCGAAAAATCGCAAAAATAACCATAGTAACAAAAAACCGTGCACTTTGAGGTGTCCGTAACTGTACATGTCATTGATCAATCTTGTCGTTTTCAAAGTTACGTAAAAAATATTGTTTTAAAACATATATGTTCCAATAATGCAAGTAAATGGTAATTTATCTATTTTCATTTACTTCTACCAATAACGGACATTCCCATTTAATCCCACTGAAAATAGAACACCCTGTACATCATGTGCCCCATACTGTAAACATAAGCTACACAACATACCTACGTATTTGAAAATACAATATTTACAGTTTGTCAGACGTCATCGTTCAACATTACATTGAAAAATGTACGGCTGTACAAACGCATTGCAGAATTTAGTAAGTTAACACACAATTCCAAGGCTTTTGTTGGCGTTTTAAAGCTGATGGCCTCGAACGTCAAAATGTTATCGGCCAGGATCAGAATTTCGAGATAAAAACCCTCAAGCGTGTGCCTTAAAAAAACTGAGTTCTTTGCTAGGCAACTTTCATTTTTTGATCAAAAAGAAACAGCAGCGTAGAAAAGTTTACTTCGTGAATTAACTGATAAGGTTTAGTGTTTACAATAACAACATTCCAGGTACGCAGGCATAGAAAGCAGCAATGACGCAGTAGCAGGGTTTCTGGTCCTTGGACGTGCAGATCGTAGCAGGCGGGCGTTGCGTGTCGCCCCCGAGCCAGCCAACTTCGCGTTTCGCCAACTCCACGACCTCGCTTCCAACTGACCAACAACGGCCACAGCCGACTGCAATTCATCAACGAGTAGCGCTCGCGGCGCCCTCTACGCGATCCAGCGTGCGCCCGAACTACCGACATCGCAGCTAAACATGGCGGCGCTCGTAGGTGAAAGACGTCAAGCCCGTTCGAAAACCCGGTGTTAAAGTGCTGCGTGCCACGATGGACGCGAAGAAGAGTCCCATACGGAGGACGAAACGCCAGGCGAAGGTGCTGGAAGACTTTTGGGACTGCAGCGTGTGCACGTTCAGGAACACAGCGGAAGCGTTCAAATGCCTGATGTGTGACGTTCGCAAAGGGACGTCGACGCGAAAGCCCCGCATCAACCCCCAGCTGGTGGCCCAGCAGGTCGCCAGCCAGTTCGTGCCCGCCACCAGCAACCAGAAACGTGAGAAAAAGGACAAGAGGTCGCTGAAGAAGAGGCGCCATCCGCCGCGGCTCAAAAACGTCGACAGGAGCTCCGCGCAGACCCGGGAAGTTACCGTTAACAGCGTCACCGTCGTCATCACAGAGTACAAACCAAAAATCAAGTCCAACGAGACCATCTCCAGCTCCAGCTCTTCCGACCACGGCTCCCATTCCGAGTCCAGCATGGACGCGCGGTGAATCTCTATGGTTGAGGACAAAGGGGTGAGTTTTGCGTGGAGTGCACGAGCGGCATGTCACTGACTTGTGGGACAATGACTTTTTGTGACGTCACACGCCGGTTTGTTTATCAATTTCATTTAACTGTACTTAGTGAGTTTCAAGAGTGGTACCTCAATGTACAGGGTGCCTCGAAGAACTAGTAGTTCAGACAAAGCCAACTTAGTTGGCTGTTGGTTAGTATTGATCGTTCATTTGTTATTACGCCCCTACGCTTTTTAGCCCTTCTAACCTTACTTTTTCCCAAAATTGTAGTCACGAGGGTACTTAGACAGGTACATGTGACAGTTTTACCTAATAGAAAGGTTGGAAACAGTCTTATATTTTTGCCATTATTATATTATTTTCGTATAAAATTATACAAAGCAATAAATTGCCAATTTTTATGCAAACTTAAAATAAAACTGTAAATAGTATTTTTACAGGTTATCACAAATTGAGTTGCTAGGCTTATGAACGAATTATTAAAAAGTGAACGCAATTTTAAAATATGAACACAAGCAGCAGTTTATTTATCAACACATGCGTACAATGGTAAGGCAGGATATTTACAAACATTCGGTAATACGAAGAGTAATTAAATAAAAAGTCACTTTGACAAATTCAATTTAAGCAATGCGCATTAATTATCACTACACACAAAACTAAAAGTAACTAGAATTATTATGTTGTCAACCCTACAACAGAAATTGAGTTTGGGAAGAGTTGTTTGAACAGATAATAATTATATTACCCTTTCTAATCTAGTTATATAGTAAAACACATCAAAACAAACAGGTAGGTTATGTATATTGCCATAATATAACAGCGGCGGAAAAAAACAATTTTATCTACGACCACCACTAAAAGTAGGCCTTTTAGCGCTAGTTTGTTTCACTAAAAGTGACGTTTTATAGTTTACCGTGGTTAAAGAAATCAGCTGTTTACTTTTAGCCCATGTGCTAAAAGTGAAGTGAGGTTATAAAACTACAATTTCGAACTGGAAGTGAAGTTGTAAAGTTATTCTAGTTGCTTCTTGCGTTACAAGTAAAGTGTTTTTGAAATAATTAAAGCGTTATGTAATGAATACAGTCAGATGTGGAGTATTAATAATTACATTTCGTAACTGACCTTGACTACTGTCATTCGCAACCATTCGCCCGCGCGGCATGGCCTACTGTTTATTATGACATAAATTAGAAGTGTCGTAGATGCAAACCTTTGTTAAATCGATATTTATGGTTTAATAACAGTAAAATGAAGGTCGAAGACAAAATATTGTATGCAACGCGTGCTAAAAGTCGTGCATAAACGTCAACTTTTAGCACTTGTTGCATAAATAGCTATTTAAAGGGTAAATGAGTACTTTGCACTTACCTTATGACATTATAGTGTTATAAAAATCAACAATTTATACAACGTTGCACTAAAGTATTATTAAATTAGGAGTTCAATATGAGTAAAATGTTATACAGTGTTCGCCATAGATTTGGATAGATGGAATTTGTTTTAGTCATTTACCAGAAAATTGTATTCTTGTTAAAAAAGTACCTGCATTTTCTTAAACTAAAAGTGCTCGTGCCTAAATTTTAATATATTTTTTCGTATACAGGGGAGGTTCGACAATATTAAAATGGCTCAAGGATAAAGTATGTATGTACTCTATTTTTCAAAATATACACAAATGTTATTTGGAAAAGTTATTAGAATTAAAAGGCGCTGTGAACTATGAAGTCACAGTTTCTCTATTTTGTCGTACCACTCCATTTTAAATATTTGTTATACGATTTCAATTAAACATTATAATTGTTTTGAACTGCTGTTGGTGTTCGGATCGCTTGTTATTAAATTTCTGTATCTGTATTTTTATATTTTGGAAACGAGAGAAATGAGTTTTCTTAGTACTAATTTCGATTACGTAACGTAATATTGTGGTTGCTAAGTGAGCGAAACTCTACTTTGACATTATATCCCTATCGTATGCGATAAGTTCACTTTGAAGTATCTGATTTTCCATAACACAGGGTGTAAGAAAAAAAACAGGAAAAACCAGTGAAATTTATTTTATGTGGTAGGTGGCTGTGACTTTATATTTGGCATCTTATTTTAATTCTTCTAACTTTTCCAAATAACATTTTTATGTATTTTGAGAAATTATGGTACTTTATCGCAAGCCATTTTCCTATTATCAAACCTCCCCCGTATACGAAAGGAGATTTAAATTTTGGTATATACATTTTTAGTTTGAGAAGATACAGTAGCTTTTATGGAAAATAAAATTTTCTGATAAATGAATAAAAAAAATTCCATGTGCCCAAATGTATAGGGGATACTGTAAGATATGAAGAAAATAAAAGTTCATGTCCAATAGATAGATGTTTGTGAGTTTTAAAAAATGTCTTCCATTTAAATCAAATTACTATTGTTAAGCAAGTGTGGAAAAACAAAGTTTTTAGTAACATTAGGTTTGACTGTAATTTTGAAGATTTTTGCAAAACATTTCTACAGCTGTTTCGCAGATCCAAGTTACATTGAGACCAATTGAATCACATTTTATAATGATCTCTGTCTGACGGGATGTAACATCAGTGTAAAATTATTATTAAACATTAATACTTACATGAAAAGACCAAAATTGCTAAGAAAAATTAGTCACGTACTACAGGGCGCATTCGAAATCGTGACGTCTTAAAATACGAAAATAGGCAACCCATTCTACTTCTGAAATTGACAGTTTTCATTAGTCGCATAATTTGCTACTCCGATCTTTCAATATACATACCATGCGTTCTTTTTAAAAGTATGCATAAGGGATACTCATATATATATATATATATATACTAAAAAGAAAAATTCCCGTATTTTTAATTGTTTTACCTTATATGTAGGCAACCAATTATACAGCAAACTTCAATTTTAACAGTTTTATTTTAAAACAAATAGCATCCTATGGCAAAAATAAGGGAGTTTTTCTTTTTAGTATACATACGAGTATCCCCTATGTATACTTTTAAAAAGAACGCATGGCATACATATTAAAAATCTAAACCACGAAGTGTGTTTCTGTATCGGTTGATGCGTTATCTATTCCAAAATCTTCAGGGGTCACGATTTAAAATGAGCACCCTGTATATCTAGGAATCCTAGTAATAATTCAGAATAATTAATACCTCAAACGGCAATCTTTAAATTCCATCATAGTAAAATCTCGGTACTAGTAGCAACATTTCGTGATCAAATAAAATTTAGATCTAGTGGCTCCATATAAACATAATGTAACATCAGTCAAATCGATCTGCAATTTATTTCATCATTCGATATCATTTCAAAATATACAGTTATGGAGTTTAACCTAGATACCAATTTTGTTGTTGTATAACTATAGAGACAAAGAAAATAATTTCGATTTTGTTTTCTAGTGGCTTTACAATAGTTATTTGTATAATAAGCATAGACAGAGGAATTTGCTGCACCGGGTGATAGTTTGCAACCCGACCGTAGGAAGGGTTGCAAGAACACGAGGTCAGCAAATAACTTTCTATGCGCATTATACAAATGATTTTTTACGATTTTAATTAAATAGGTTTAAAAAAGGTTTATCTACGACAGTGTGTAAAATTGACTTTTAGTTGGCAGTTTTAAGTTTGTAAAACGACAGTTTAATAACATGTTTTCATTAGTTTACGTCGTCAGTAGCAACGTGTTTTAAATTTTTTAACCACGCAAAATTACGACGGATTGCTAGTAATCCTAATTTACATTTAAAATATTGTGCAATACACGTGCGTAAAGCATTTTTAGTCACTCGCGGGACTTAAAACGCTCGCCCATTCGCGTTTTAACTCTACCCCACTTGTGACTAAAGACTAGCTTTACGCACTTATATCGTAAATGACTATTAACAGTATATAATTTAATACTTTAAAAATAATCCAAAACAAGTAACACCTAAGCTAGTAGCCATGAATAAACTTGTTTTGTCAAAAATTAGTGACTGTCAGTTTGACAAAGCATTTAAGGACGAACAGAAAGTGTTTTACTTACATACAGCAGCATTTCAATGGCAACGATCCTTACATGAATGAAATGTAACATTTTTTGTGCCTCCAAATGCTATATAAAAGCCGACCATCTCTTAGCGAGTAGGACAAATATTTTGTGCTGCACATACTGTTTGATTATAAAAATGTTTGGATAAGGGCGGCTGTAAATGTTTAACTGCATAGCGTGTCATCAGCTGTTTTACTTGGACTGCTGTATTTCGAAAATTAATCTAATTTAAAAAGAAATGTTCTTGTTAGTAAACAATTTTAATAATTGACAGATTAATTAATTTAAGTGCTTTGATTAATCGGAGACACTTATTTTGTTATTTTTACTTCCGTTTACGATAACGGAAGTATTGGATTCACCCCAAAAATTCGAAATTGAGTTTTCAACAGATCTTCACGTTTTCGAGTCCCCTGAACCCAAAAAACATGTTTTTGTTCATTAGTCTGTCTGTGTGTCTGTCTGTGCGTCTGAACAGAATATCTCAAACACGAAAAGTGGTATGGCGTTGAAACTTCATGTTTAAGTTTTGTGTACTAGTTAGATCCGACAGCAAGCTTTTGAAGAAAATCGCATAATCGGAAGTATAATGTTTACAGTTTACTGGAAAATACCAGTTTTTAGCATCTTTAATCCAAGATGGCGGATCGCGCCTCCTCTTCCAAGGTCAAAACTTGGATTTTTCATCTCGGTCACAACTTGAAGAACATACAGTGAGGTCGTAAAGTTTGGAATAAATTCAGTATTTTCTAACATGTACGTTTCCGGCTAAAACGCTGGGACCCGTCAATTTTTATTTTTATTTGAGCATTTTTTGAAATAAAATGCATACATACAGGGTGTCCCGTGTATGAGGTATGGCGTTATCGATGTTTTTTTTTTTAAATAGAAACCCCCTTTTTTATTACGGAATCTGAAAGAACGCATCTTTTTACTTACGGTAAGGTAATTTTTGGGTATAGGTCACATTACCAAAAATTAAGAAAACAAATTTAAATTTGCAAAATACTAAATTTGATTTTAAGAAGTGTGATTTTACGCTTTTATCAATGACAGCAATCAACAAAAAAACATATCGGTCGTCTTAGTCAAGCAGACAACGGTGCACAATTTGTACATTTAATTTAGTTGTTTTAGAAATTACTAAACTTAGTATTTTGGAATTTTTAAATTTTTTCTTAATTTTTGATCATCTGATCTATACTCAAAAATCAGCTTACCGTAAGTAAAAAGATGCGTTCTTTCAGATTCCGTAATAAAAAAGGGGGTTGCCATTTAAAAAAAAAAACATCGATAACGCCATACCTCATACACGGGACACCCTGTATGTATACATTTTATTTCAAAAATGCTCAAATAAAAATAAAAATCGACGGGTCCGAACGTTTTAGCCGGAAACGTACATGTTAGGAAATACTGAATTTATTCCAAATTTTACAACCTCACTGTATATAAAAATCGTTTCTACCCCACCTTTTGTTGAGCAAATGCCTTTTTTTGTTCCTACAGACTGGACTACTAAGCTTTCAAGATATTGATCTATAACCAACACATATGTGGACTCCAAACAATTTTTGAAAAATATCCGTTACCCTTGCAGTAACGATCCCTTCTGAACAGTATATCTAGGTCACCTAATTCAACATAAAAAATCACGGATATGCTGCATTTCACCAAATTAAGATTTTCTAGATTGTTTTAATTAAACAAATTCCATGTTTTTACTACCCTTCTTAGTGTTATTTTTCTTAAGATGCCATTTCGGAGGTATGTTACAGAAAGTTTTTTTTTTAAATTTCGTTGAATACTTTCACATCTAGAACTTGGTATGTAAAGTCGATACCATGGAAAATGATCACTGACTGTAGCTCTTGTAAACATCTTTCTAGCACAACCAAAATGCTAAATTGTTTTTACCAGTTTTGAAGGTGCATTTATAGCTGTTTAATAGGAGAATAATACAGTGATGTTCCGTCTTTGTTGCACAATCTTGAGATGGAACGACACTACTAATGTAATAAAAATGTAAAGTTTGAAAAAAATTGTTAGAGCCGTTTTTGAAGAAATAGAAAAAAACTGAAAAATCACAAGAGTAAACGCCTACTTCCGGTTATGCGATTTTCTTCAAAAGCTTGCTGTCGCATATACGTACTAACAAAACTTATATATGAAGTTTCAACGCCATACCTCTTTTCGTTTTTGAGATATTCTGTTCACAGGCAGACCGACACACAGACAGATCAATGAACACAAACATGTTTTTTGGATTCAGGGGACTCGAAAACGTGAAGATCAGTTGAAAACTCAATCTCGAATTTTTGGGGTGAATCTAATACGTCCTTGATCGTAAAAGGAAGTAAAAAGCGCCATTAACTCTACATCATGGTAATGTGGAAATGAGTTTACTTCACTTTTATCAAATTATTATAACTACGTAACGAATTGCTAGAAATAATACAAGGAAAAATTAAAAAAATGGGAAATTACACTATTTCTTAGAGAAATGATCATGTTTCCGCCGTTGTAACGCCTTTCATATTAGACTTACAAAAACAGTTATATACGGAAAATGTCAAGAATATTGTCTTCTTTAGCTTTGCATTAGACTTTTTTGACGTAGGATCAACCGTTCCGGAGTTATTTGGAAAAAAACAGTTTTTATCACCTTTAATCCAAGATGGCGGCTCCAAGGTCTAAAACTTGGATTTTTCATTAGGATCCCGACCTGAACAACATATAAAAGTCGTTTCCACCCCACATTTTGTAGGGCAAAAACCCCTATTGACTGGTCTATAGGCATTTTTTACGTAAATAAGATATTCTTGTTTACAATTATCGGAAGTAGTAGTTTTCAAGGAAATCGCATATAATTCGATTATATAATTTTATTGTAACTGGAAGAGTTTATAGTTTTATTTCATATATCTTTATTAATTACGATGTTATATTTCTTTCGTATTTACGAGGATAACTTGTTGGGAATCCCCTTGCCCTATTCAGCGTGACCGTGATCAAGATCACATTGAATTAAATATATGTAATATAATAGCTATTTATGCAACAAGTGCTAAAAGTCGACTTTTATGCGCGAGACATGAAAATTATGAAACGAAGCCGAAGGCTGAGTTTCATAACATGTCTCGCGCATAAACGACTTTTAGCACGCGTTGCATATAATATTTTATCTACGACCTTAATTTTACCGTTATTAATCCATAAATATCGAAAGAAAGGTTCGCATCTGCGACGCTGCATAATAATGAATAGTAGCCTACGCGGCTGGCGATTGTTTTGGCCACGCCCGTGCTGTCAAGGACAGGTACGAAATTTAATTATTTATACTCCACATATGACTGTATTCATTACATAACGCTTTAATTATTTCAAAAACGCTTTACCTGTAACGCAAGAAGCAACTAGAATAGCTTTAAAACTTCAGTTGCAGTTCGAAATTGTAGTTTTGAACCTCGCGTCACTTTTAGCACATGTGCTAAAAGTAAACAGCTGATTTCTTTAAACACGGTAAACTATAAAACGTCACTTTTAGTGAAACAAGCGAGTGTTAAAAAGCCTACTTTTAGTAGTGGTCGTAGATAAAAATCTTTTTCTTTCATTTTCAATGTGATATTTATTTTTGTATCCGTATTGCATAATTTCATTAATTTATTGATGTTTTTATTCCTATTAGAACGTCTGTGTTGTGTATTTGGCATGAATTATTTTATTATTTTCAGTTTTAATAAAATAACATTTTTTAGCGTAACATAGCATTTCTCGTAATTATCATTCACATAAAACCTCTCCCAAATTCCAAATATTGATAAAAATCATGCCAGCCATGGTAGGGGTTCAAGTTTGTATTTGAACAAAAATTGGGAAGGAAGTCTGGCACCTGCTCTATTCTATGCTTGATGGTGCTTCACCTTATTTTGTCTGAGAGTCGGGGGATTACTTAAACCGCGTGTTTACTTAAAACGTATTATAAACAGGTAGGTAAGTAAACATGATTATTAGCTATTTTTCGTGGTTGAGCGCACTTAATTTTTAGGGTCGATTTTCTCAAAAACTACTGCCCTAAACGAGCACCTTAAAAATCTTATGTAAACAATATTTCAACGTCACCTAATTGATCATAAAGAAGCATGTAAATATGCCATATTCCACATACTGTTTTTTACTTCCTTTTACTGTAAAGGAAGTATTGGATTCACCCCAAAAATTCGAAATTGAGTTTTCAACGGATCTTCACGTTTTAGAGTCCCCTGATCCCAAAAAACATA
This sequence comes from Agriotes lineatus, assembly GCA_940337035.1. Classification (NCBI taxonomy): domain Eukaryota; kingdom Metazoa; phylum Arthropoda; class Insecta; order Coleoptera; family Elateridae; genus Agriotes; species Agriotes lineatus. The sequence goes on from CALNHX010011848.1 coordinate 12,087, forward strand.
TTTTTTTTCATTGGTCTGTCTGTGTGTGTGTCTGTGTGTGTGTGTGTGTGTCTGTCTGTGAACAGAATATCTCAAAAACGAAAAGAGGTATGGCGTTGAAACTTCATATATAAGTTTTGTGTACTATGTAGATGAGACAGCAAGCTTTTGAAGAAAATCGCATAACCGGAAGTAGGTGTTTACTCTTGTGATTTTGCAGTTTTTTTCGATTTTTTCAAAAACGGCTCTAACGATTTTTTTTAAACTTTACATTTTTCTTACATTTTTAATGTGTATTGATGTGAGATAGGTGATTTTCCAGTTGAATACTTCTAAAGTGGGTTTCTTTTGTTTTTTTGTCTATTTTTTTTATTAACTCCTATTTTAAATAAAACACCCGGTATATTATTACATTTTTGAATTCACCTTAAAATTCTAGAGAAAATTTGTCTCTTCAACTAACACTCGATTTTGTACCGTTTTTGTAGAATTTGTAATTTTAACAAATGGTTAAAAATTAAAAATGCAATTTTTGACTAATTGTAAGATCACTGTAAAAGGAAGTTGTGTGAGTGTATCACACCAGATTTTTCTGTTAGTAGTCTTCTCAGTGCTGCATCTTCCTTAAGACGCAATTTCCAAACTCATAATTTTTCTCACCTTTTTTATTACTATGACGTGTAGAAATTTGTAACATTACTTTTACATTCTGTATAAAGTACGTGAGTTTTGCCTTTTCTGCATATCTTTTGTTTTTCATTCGCGTAATAAGAAAATCCAGGCCACATTTTAATTTGTGGTTTCAATAAATGTGTTCTATTGTACGACAGAGACGGATTTGTCCAGACCAATTATAATTGGCATATCAATATCTTTATTTTATTTAAAAAAATAATTACGAAACATCTTCGCTGAGGCACTTATGTCAATGTGGCACCAAGCGGTGGACGTCCTGCTCATAGAGTTCTCGTGGCTGCAGAATTATTTTATCGTTATCTATGTAGATACTTGTGTGTTAAATTGGAAAGGTTTTATTCCATGATTCAAAAATATGAAAAATTGTCAAATCCCGGCTGTATCCTGGATGATATACAATCTCCCACCTCATACACTGATTCATATCCTAATTACATCGGTGACATGAGGACGAGCATTGTCGTGTATAACAATGGCCGATTTCTGGGCGTTTTCGTCTGATGGTTCCCGTAAGCTTTTCCAGGGTTTGTTTGTACAAGTTTACGTTAACAGTTACACGAGGCTCATTAAATTCCATTAATGTAGATTTTTCACAAAAGGTCAACTATCCTGCCTGCAGACAGTTCTACTTTGAACTTCTGTGTTACTGGCCCCTTGCATGGACAACTTGCTGGAAGGTTTATAGGAACGGGACAATGTTTCGTCACTAGCAACAATTAAGAGAAGAAAATCGATGGCATTCTTGCCGTACCTTATGAGGCGATGCAGACAAAAGACGAGGAATTCATTGCGAATAAACTTTTGTGTATCTAAGCTTATGGACAATGGAATGGGTACTTGCACTGGCAATTTCTGAAATTTCTCTAACGGATAAGCGACGGTCTATAATCAGACCTATCACACATGCCTTATTGTATGCAGCAAGTGCTACACCACCTGGTCGTGGTTTATTCGTCGTACTCTGTGGTCTATGTTTAAAATTGCTGCGCCATTCTTTACAGTTTGATTGATTGATTGATTGATTTTTATTTGTGTTGTTGCAATAAATACATATTATTCACACACGTCAAGTTAAAAAACGGAAAGAGTACTCTATTTACAAACGTATACAATAAGTTCACTTAACTCCCAGCTGTTTGTATTAAGATACTCCTCAATACTATAAAAAAGCATGTTTAACTAAATAGTTTTTTATCTTCTCTTTGAACTCCTTTAGTGAGATGATCTTAATAGTTTCCGGTCGGTAATTTGTTATAAAATTTAAGGCCATAATAATTGAAATCCATTTGGCTAGATTTGAGCCTAAAAAATAATCGTAATATTGCTTGCTCCCCTTGTTTCATGCCTGTGGATATGATCATGTGTTTTATACGAGTCTAAATTTTCTCTGACATGCAAGATCGATAGATAAATATATAACCCTGGTAGGGCAAACAATCCCAGGGACGCAAATTTATCTGCATGGAAGGTTATTTTAGGTTATGGTTTCGTTTCTTGTAGGATGTATATACGTGCAAGTACATACTAGCAATTGGCCGTGGATTGATAGAACTACACATTTTATTTGCTGTGTGTGTCTAATTGTTTGTGATTTCGTCTATGTATCAATCGGCTGCACCCGATAATCGCCAATCACTGTGGCAATTCAGGGCTGTAATGTCGCCGTCAGTGTCTACCACTAGAGTCGCCGAGTACAATGGCCGATATACAGATAAATATTGGGTAATTTTAAAAATGTGGTACCCTAGTCAACAGAGTACCTTCTCTGACGCGAATTCCGGGGCAGTACTTCTTCACCTTTCCTGGCCTCTTTTCCATTCTCCACTCCTCCTTTCTCTCACCTATTCTGAAATTCAAGTTATTGGCGGAAGAGGGACGCAAGGTCCCTATAGCGGCCCGCCACCGGTTGGTTACCTTTTAAAAATGTTGCGATTTCTTTGCCCATCGCCGCACATTTATTGACTCCAATTCTTTGAGATAAATATTTTCCACTTTGGAATTTATAATATAATAAACGGGGCTGCGCCCGCTATTGCGCGGTCTATCCTGATGTATTTTTGTATGCGCTGCTTAGCACATTTTATGTGTCACCACTGAGAAGTAGTTTTAAGCTTTGCACATCATTTTCAAAAAGAAACGCGAATTGGTAAGAGTCCTTTCCTAAAATCGCATCGGTTTAATCAAAATTCCGCTCAAATAACGCTCCGCCCTTCTCCAATGGGGGCCCTCGGGGCTCCGCACCACTCCAAGGGGGCCCTCGGGGCTCCGCCTCTCGAAGGGGGTCCTCGGAGCTCCGCCTCTCTCAAAGGGGGTTCTCGAGGCACCTCCCCTCTCCAAGGGGGCCTTCGGGGCTCCGCCCTTCTCCAAGGGGGCCCTCAGGACACGTGGGCCTTTGGGACTCTGACCTTTTCCAAGGGTGCCCTCGGGACACCTCCCCCCTCCAAAAGGGCCTTCGGGGCGCTGCCCTTCTCCAAGGGGGCCCTCGGGGCTCTTCCCTTGTCCAAGGGGACCCCGGGGCTCCGCCCCTCTTCAAGGGGGCTCACGGGACCCCGCCCCTCTTCTAGGGGGCCTTCGGGCCTCTGTCCCTCTCCAAGGGGGCCCCGGAGCTCCGCCCCTCTCCAAGGGGGCTCACGGGGCTCCGCCCCTCTCCAAGGGGGCCTTCGGGGCATCGCCCCTCTCCAAGGGGGACCCCGGGTCTTCGCTCCTCTTCAAGGTGGCCCTCCGGGCTCCGCCACTCTTCAAGGGGGCCCTCGGGGCTTTGCTCCTCTCCAAGGGTGCTCTCGGGGCTCCGCCTCGTTCGCGAAATCGAGGCGACGGCGAAATTCATGCAAACGCAAATGGGGGACATCGTGTCTGCAATTGTCGTGACGGACACACACATTTGGATCGTTCTCCTTTATTTATATGATGATGGCGTTTGCACCATATGCGAAGGACAACGATCCTGGTGATTTTTATTTTTGTATTGGGTACAGTGACCATAAAGGCGGATCCATGTTCTTGGATATCCGTGATCTGAATGGAGTTCAATTCAGCAGCGCGACAAGCAGCCACAATTATTAAAGCAACCTAAATTAGGTTAGTTTACTAGTATAATAATGTTCACATAAAAAAATATTACCTTTGTTGTCAGATATGTTTCATCTGGGGCTTCGGTTATGAATACGTTAATTTGTTCTGGGGTAAATGTTTTAGCTTTTTTAGCTGAATAATTCTCAGATTTCCGTTTGAGGAATGCTCGTAACTTCCTATATTTTTTTGTTATTTCTATTGAGTGTACTTCTAAGCATGGCGTACGAGGAATGGAAGAAAAGTAATGAGACTGCTTTTTTATGCAAGAATTTTATTTTATTTTTATATATTTAATGTTACCTCCTTCAAAGTAGTTCACTTGGTAAGCTGCACATCCGTGAAGGAGTTGTTTCCAGTCTTCATATTGGAATACCCCACAGCTCTTCGGTTACGCTCCTTTAGATGTTGTTGATATACCAAGATAACGTCCTTTCAAGTGGTTTTTAATCTTGGGGAACAAAAAAGTCACACGGACTTAGATCAGGCGAATAGGGGGGTTGGGCACACACAAGAATCCCTTTTCGGTCAAAACTGGTTGATGGAGATGGTCGTGTGACAGGGGGCGTTGTTGTGTTGGAGCAGCTAAGTGTTTGCAATGTCAGCGTACATAAATCAAATAAGTAGAGACGCTCACTGTCGGTTCCTTTGATGTCAAAATATCGATTTGAATGATCTTGAACGGCTCCTGGGGTGTACTTTCCGATATTATCAAGAGATGTCGCCACTATTTTACCACATCAAGGTTAGGATAGAGTTCGTGTATAATATTAAAATTATCTTATTAATATTCAGGAAGTCTAGGTTAGGATCAGGATCATGTTAGCTAACGGGATTTAGTGACCTTAGGTTGGGACTTGTTGTTTTGCCATCTGGTAGTCAAGTTTAAAAATACCCCCAGAGTCGCTGTCCCAGGCACTGTAGACAGGTTTCATCATTTGGCATGAGCGTCTCTACTTGTTCGGTGGCAATGTCCTCTCTGACGCGAAACTCCCTTTTTCTGAGCCTTTCAAGGACTTCTTTATAAAAACTTTGGTTAACAGTTTGTCCTGGAGGCACACATTCTTTGTGAACGATTTTCCTGCTGTCAAAAAAAAAAACAAATGAGCATGGACTTGATTTTTGATTTGCTTATTTGAGCTTTCTTCGAACAAGGAAATTTGTCAGTGTGTTACTCTTCACTTTGACATTTTGTTTGGAAATTGTATTCGAAAATCCATGATTCATCACCAGTGATCACACGACTGAAGAAACCTGGGTCATTTTCGATTCTGTCGAGAAGGTAAAGGCACACATTCTTCCGATTGTCTATTAATTCCCTTTACTCGTCGAAAACTTTCGGATTAAAAAAAAAGCGCTTACATTTTGCAACTAGTTAACATAAGTAACTAGTTTCTACGTTTGTTATGAAAGAGGCAGTTACGTAACTATTTTCAGTTAGGTAATAAAGTATATGTCCACATTATGCGGGAAACGTGATCACGTGGCGCCTAACTGTCCCCGCGCTTAAAGTTCTGGTGGTTAATTGCCCCCGCGCCTAAGCGTACGCGCGCCTAAATATGCCAGTGTCTAAAGGCTCATAAAAAATCGCCAGCAAGGTGAAGCGAGGGCAATAGTCACCCTGGGGCAAAAACAAATGCAGGGCAACACTTTTGACCTTGTGGGGCATAAAGTAGCATTTTATGATCATAGATCGTATAAGATAGTTATTTTAAATTATAAGTAGTTGACCATATTTTCACTCATATACAAAGTAAGGCAACACTCACTCGAGGGCCAGAAAAACACCATTGCCTAGCAACACTTAAATAAACTTTACTCGACTTTGAGAGCCTTAGCAGTGGCTTGTAACACAACAAGGGACATAAACGCTAGTTATGCACGAAGTGCATACTAAGTTTTATGAACAGGCCAGAATATTTATATGTAATTAAAACCAGATTTATAATTTTTATAAATTTTGGTAACCTATAATATCACTGTCAGTCACACTGACAAACAAAACACTAAGCGCGTCGTAAAGTACTTTATGGCCGTTGGATCGTAAAGTGACACATTACGCCCGCAAAGATAGGGTTTAATATGACCGATTCTTAAAAAATATATACGTAAAATAAAGGAACGCTACTATTTTTGCATAGCATTAATGCATTCATATGCACACATTTATTTCTATGACTTGCATACATCTGTCATCTGTTGAAAATGTAATGCTCCTGCCTTCACCTGAAAATGAGTATACACAAGTACGGCACACCAGTATAATTGTTGTTTTTTTTTAATCTTGATTAAATATTCGGTGTAAACGGAAATAGCTTTGTTATTGTTAGTTTTTGTGACAGTTCAAGGTTCTAATCTAGTTGTATAAAGAACACGAAGTATAAGAAAGAAATATCTTAGATATTGGCACAATTAGGACACTAGTCATTGCAATTTTTGTTGTTCAGGGGTATAAAGCAAATTCTTAATCGAATTCAGTTATTTTACTGATCATATGAAAACCCTGCATAGTTAGATTTTTTTACTTACACATTGAATTAGTTGCTTTTTGCAAAATAATTATTTTAAAATTCGCGAATTTCTATCTTTTCCATTCACTAAAAACCAGTTTTATGGCCCACAGCATTGTGGAAAGTGACAAAAATGGGACGATTCAGAGTCTAATCAACGAAATCTGTTTCAACAATAGATGAATGGATACAGTGTGACTTTGCGATAGGTGTAATGAATCACATTCTTTAGTACGGCTTTCGTCTTTTTGATTCTAAGCCTGCTTGGTATAAAATGGATTTTTACCAAATTATACTTCAGATGTTATCTATTTGGCAGAGTTAGCTTAAGAAGAATATAATTCATCGTAGGTAAAGTGGTCCTTCTGATAACTTTACGTCAAAATTTTATTAAAATAAAATAGTTCTAAATTAAAATGTCTAGTTATACACCGAGTTTCATTGCATTTTTATAAAAAAACAAAATGCATATTAAACATTGTCAATTAAAACAACAAAATATTGAAATAGTGCCCCACCTTAACAATAATATTTATACACCAGATAAGTTGAAATTTTAAATTTTTACACATTTTTAAGGTACAAAGTAAAATTTTACTTTTCTCAAAATGTAATGGTTTTCTGCATATCACTATGGTTTTTAATTTACGATATTTAATTTTAATAAAATTTTCCCCTCAAGTTACAAAAAAAAACTTTACCTACAATTATTTATATTCTTTTTAAGCTAACTTTGCCAACTGGATTCCATCTGAACTGTAATTTGGTAAAAATCCATTTTATACCAAGCAGTCCTAGAATGCAAAAGACAAAAGCCATACTAAAAATGTTTTGATTCATTACACCTATTGCAGTCACTCTGCGGACACACTGGATATTGCTCAGGAGTATCGCAGTTGAAAACCTTTTTTGAAGCTTACGGCTTTCAACAGAGGTTTTCTACACAATTATACTGAATTCCATTAGTTATGGATGTGTGAATTCATTGATATCGATTAAAGTTTATGACTTAATAAATTATATTTATAGTAGATAATAATAATAATAAATAGTCTTTATTTCTTTGAAATTTACATAGTGCTACATATAAGATCTGGTGTGATACACTCACACAACTTCCTTTTATACCTAGTGATCTTATAATTAGCCAAAAATTTGATTTTTATTTTTAAGCATTTGTCAAAATTTTCAAAAATTACAAATTCTACAAAAACGGTACAAAATAGAGCGTTAGTTGAAGAGACATTTTCTCTAGAATTTTAAGCAGAATTCAAAAATGTAATAATATACCGGGTGTTCTATTTAAAATAGGAGTTAATACAAAAAAACAAAATAAAGACATTTTAGAAGTATTCAACTGGAAAATCAACTACCTCAAATCAATACACATTAAAAATATAATCAAAATGTAAAGTTTGAAAAAATCGAAAAAAACTGAAAAATCACAAGAGTAAACACCATACCTCCGGTTATGCGATTTTTTTCAAAAGCTTGCTGTCTCATCTACATAGTACAAAAAACTTATATATGAAGTTTCACCGTTATATCTCTTTTCGTTTTTGAGATATTCTGTTCACAGACCGACAGACAGACACACAGACAGACAGACAGACCAATGAACAAAACATGTTTTTTGGGTTCAGGGGACTGTAAAACGTGAAGATCTGTTGAAAACTTAATTTCGAATTTTTGGTGTGAATCCAATACTTCCTTTATCATAAACGGAAGTAATATGCATGTTGTATAATGTATTGTATATTTTTTCAATATATAATTTTTTCTATGGGTACACTGCGTTTTTCAGAAATTCCTGGAAAATGTTAATGTCATTTTGGTTTTTATAACTCTGCAATGTATAAATATGGTTTCTAAATACGAATTATGTATAGATCTGACCTGAACTTTTTATTTTTCACTGTCTCAATAAATAGTTGTAATAATCAAGACGCATAAATGTAGGTGACGCATACCAGGGATTTTCAATTCTTTCAATAAATTAAGACAATTCTGTTGAATATGGCCTCAAATACTGTATCTCACTCCATCGCGCAGCATATTATCATTTAAGTGTTGTGTGCTGAAGGTTAGAAAACTGCTAATAATTATCGTCGGCTGCATATGCATTTGTTGAAGAACTAATTAGTATAAACCGTTCGTCATATTTCGCAAATGTGTACCAAATGGTCCCCATGTTGCAAGACCTGCTACCGCAACTGTATTCTGGAATATTCACGGCCCAATTTTACTACAAATTTTATTTGACGTTGGCGGGAAGACTAGAAGTGCAAAGTATTACACTCAGCTTCTCTAACGACCATAGAGGCTGTAAGAACAGAACCATGTCGACTAGAGATGTACTAATATTATTTTCCATGTTAATACCCGACCACATGTTGTGCGCTTAACTCAAGATACTATGTATACATTAAAAGTTGTGGTTTACTGGTACAAACACATGGCCGAAAAATGAATAAAATCTATCAAAGATTTTTCGACTTATTTGAAAAAAAATTAAAAATTTTATCGTTTTTAAAGCCCTCTAGCGGCTAAACGAAGCAACTTTGTATATAGGTAAGTTGAGTTAAATCGTCATATTTTTGCTGAAGGGATATGTGGTTAACGGATTGACCTCCTTTTCAGGGTCACCCTGTATGTGAGAATTTTTTCTTTAACATGCAAATTATTACAAATTTCTCTCAACAAAAACTGCTCAAATTCCACTCGACCTGCGGTTTCGCGGAATTTTTGACGCAGTTTTGGTTTCGCGAAATTTAAACACAATAATTTGCATGTAAACAAAAAAATTCTCAAAAAAATTTCACCTTTTGTGGTGTTATCCTTGATAATAAACTAATCAACCCAAGTGTTAACGAAAGTTTTAAACGACTTTGTAATTTATTTTTAATGAAAATATATTATCTACATTTTAAAATGTCTCATTAAAGTATCTGAAACATATTCATTGGTAATTGGATATCACGTCATCACATGCTGTGGGAATTGCATATTATATTACTGTAATATAGTCATCCGTTTAATTAGTTCCTCAATCAACTATTATACAACGGTGACGTAAGCGAAGCAAACGTTAAGTAGCTCTTTTCAGAGTTCATTTATGACCATTACTTACCTGCCGAAGTATTGCTTCAACCTCGACCATTTTTGCGATTTTCAGTCGCGACCAATCAAAAATTATACGAAAGGTTTTATGAAACTGCATAACTTTTGTAAAAACAGCAAGCGCTTTGTCGTTAAAGGAAACTCAAAAAATTGTGTAGTGAAATCTGTCACGGTGGATGGATGTAAACATGATAACTCGAGAATGATATAACCCCTAAGAATGATTTTTGCGTAAATCTGTGTATATTAATGCTAAGTACTGAAAGGCTTTTGGGCAAGATTGGTCGCTTTATTTTTTGTATGTATTTGAGGATTTGTATGCGCGTTACCAGAAATAAATGTTAAACGGTCGCGTAGCTATGCTGCCAGAGTAGTGTAGTGGCTCATTCGTGGACTGCCGAACCTGAGGTCGAGTTCGACTCTAGGTCCGGGCAAGATTTTTTTAGAAGCCATTCAAATAATATTTTATCGTAAAAAGGCGTAACGGAACTTTGGTTAAATTTCAGAACGCATACTCTTGTGTGATTTCTATATTTTTATCGTTAAAAACGATATGGGCTAAATATGCATTTTCACCTTTAAGATAGCAGTTTTAGACCGGAAAATGCCCTTCAATTGCAGATGGAAATGACAACTAAAATGGAGTATGAATGCGAGTTTCTGGATTCTGCTTTTGTTTGACCCAAAAGTTATTTCTTATACATTCGAGTTTCATAAACATTACTGAACAGCACAAAGTATGGGTTCAACCTTTAATCGAATATTAGCTCTGGAAAATTTGGATATCGAAGGATAACTCGAGGCACGTTTGGTTATTGTCAATATTAGAAATAAATAAAATGACAGCGAATCACAGCGTCAACATACGAATTTTGATCACTTTGTAAAAGAAAATTGTAAAGATGATGATACTTGAAGAAACTAGCTAGCGCATTTGTAAGCGCAAAATTATGCCTCTGTTTCAGGGTATTGTACTCACTAAAGTTCTAAGACGGCAAAGGACGTTGCTATGGGCAATGATTGAGTACTAAGATGATGTCTAACAGAGAAAATGTAAATATCCAAGTTTAACAGATTTACAGCATAAGTATAAACCATTCACTGTGTCTAGGTGCACTCCAGACTGCACGCAATGTGTAGAATTGGATTCACTCAAAATGGGGAAAATCTAGGATCGGACCTCAAATTACTTACTAATTTATATTAGAAAATAAAGTTTCGAGCCATAGAAGCTTTCCAAGGAAAAAAGCTAACGCGAATTCGCCCTTCCGGCGCTGTGCATTAGAAAGCAGCTTAAGCATGTCGAGCTTGTTAGGTTATTTGCAGTCCTTGTTATTGTTGCAATGCTTTATACCGATAATAGATTAAAACAAAATATGCGTTGACGTCAAATCAATGACGATCATGGTTGGAGTGCACTCAATACTAAAAATTGACATTCGCATTTACCGTGAATAGAGGTTGGCCATTAATTGTTTGTACAGTCTTTCGATTTGCGAAATTGAAATTTTTGTCCATGTCTCACTAATTAAATGAGTTGTCTAATTGTTATATTGTTTGTTATGTACTAAGTCTTGACATGTGGAATACTAGGTAGCTACCTTCGACACCGAATTAAAAGTTCTACTAGATATTTACCGAGACTGTGGAATTCCAGCCCGAGCAAGCGATCACTTACGTGCTTACAACCCGTAGTGACATGGGGCCCACGGGTTAACATTTCTTGCGAAATATAATATTTTATAGGGGCTTTTATTAGAATGTTTGTTTTTAAAAACCTCGCCGGCGCCAACTTGTGTAATTAATTGTAATATAGAGTATTTTCAAGGGCAATACCACAAGCAGCGGATATATTTTTGACAAATATTTTGCCGTTTGCATGTAAATTATTGCGTTTAAATGTGATTTTGACATGTGAAATTTGGAATAATTTACATGGAAACTGCAAAATATTTTAAAAATATCCTATATATTAGAGTGGTATTTGGGACGACTATTTAACAATAAAATCTGGTGTGATAGACGCACACAACTTCCTTTTACAGTGATCTTATAATTAGCCAAAAATTTGATTTTAAGTTTTTAAGCATTTGTCAAAAATTTTCAAAAACTACAAATTCTACAAAAACGGTACAAAATAGAGCGTTAGGTGAAGAGAAAAATTGTCTCTAGAATTTTAAGCTGAATTCAAAAATGTAATAATATACCGGGTGTTCTATTTAAAATAGGATTTAATAAAAAAAAATAGAAAAAAAACAAAAGAAACACATTTTAGAAGTATTCAAGTGAAAAATCAACTACCTCAAATCAATACACATTAAAAATATAATCAAAATGTAAAGTTTGAAAAAAATAGTTAGAGCCGTTTTTGAAAAAATCGAAAAAAACTGAAAAATCACAAGAGTAAACACCTACTTCCGGTTATGCGATTTTCTTCAAAACCTTGCTGTCGCATCTACATAGTACACAAAACTTATTTATGAAGTTTCAACGTCATACCTCTTTTCGTTTTTGAGATATTCTATTCACAGACAGACAGACAGACACACAGACAGACCAATGAAAAAAAATATGTTTTATCTACGACCACTACTAAAAGTAGGCCTTTTAGCGTTAGCTTGTTTCACTAAAAGTGACGTTTTATAGTTTACCGTGTTTAAAGAAATCAGCTGTTTACTTTTAGCACACGGGCTAAAAGTGAAGTGAGGTTACAAAACTACAATTTCGAACTGCAAGTGAAGTTGTAAAGCTATTCTAGTTGCTTCTTGCGTTACAGGTAAAGCGTTTTTGAAATAATTAAAGCGTTATGTAATGAATACAGTCATATGTGGAGTATCAATAATTACATTTCGTAACTCACCTTGACAGCACGGGCGTGGCCAAACAATCGTCCGCGCGGCGTAGTCTACTGTTCATTATGACATAGTTAAAAGTATCGCAGATGCGAACCTTTCTTAAATCGATATTTATGGATTAATAAAAAATTAGGGTCGTCGATAAAATATTGTACGCAACGCGTGCTAAGGCTGAGTTTCATAATTTTCATGTCTCGCGCATAAACGTCGACTTTTAGCACTTGTTGCATAAATAGCTATTTTGGGTTCAGGGGACTCTAAAACGTGAAGATCTGTTGAAAACTCAATTTCGAATTTTTGGGGTGAATCCAATACTTCCTTTATTGTAAAAGGAAGTAATAAGTATAGGTATAGGTAATTGAAAAAACCTCAAAAATGTATATACTGTAATTCATTACAAAAATAAAATTTTTATTTATTAAAGTAATAATTATTAATGAGTGGAAGCCAAACTTTGTTTACACAGTTTGTTTATGTTTATTTTCACGTAACCTAGTAACTAAAATAAACATTGTTGCTAAACGCAACAAGGTTACGTAATTTTCCAGTACCTACATTGTTTTTGAATATTTTGCACGGTGCCCGATATTCAGTGATATACTGCTGTTATTGGTTGTAGGAAGCAAATATCTGCAATATTGTTGGCTTATATATTATAGTGTTGACAAGTCAAGGCTATGTTTTATGGTGTTTCTTTTAACATTGGCAACATAGGTATCACCATGAACCATAACCTTTATTAAAAAGTTGCATTCACATAAGAACAGCCCATCTCTATACAAAATAATCGTGAATCGCTTATACAGAAGTGATACGCACTAATCGACATGCTATTTCAATGTAATCATTTTTAACTTCCCACACTCTTTTCACCCCTTGTAAAGAAATCATTCAATAATAAAAGTCAGAATAGTTCTCTCACAAGAATGTATACGAGTAGTAGTAATTCTGAAAAAAAATCATAAAAAAAACAAAACCCCTCGCTACAGTTATAATAGTCGTACCTCCCTTGTATTTTAGTGTAGTAGATTTATTTTGCACTCAGGAATCCCATTGGTGAAACCTTCGACCACAGTTTCCAGAAACCAAAATTTCGTGACAATTGTTACACTTTATTTTCTTTTTATTCTGACGATGTTGGAGACTGATTTTGTATTAATTGTCGGTGTTGTTTAAAGTGCCTTCTTCAGAATTAAACAATACATTACGAGAGAGCAGAATCGTGGTGCAATTTGCGTTTGTGGATTTCTTTCGGCGATTTGTATTCTGATATGAGAAATTCAATAACAACTTCGTTCAAATTATACGAAATCAAAAACTCCACGGAGGAACGGTGCTCTCGCTTGTAACTCTGAAGGATGAACATTCTGGTACTGTGCAGAATATAGATTTAGTTTACCAAAAAGGTAGTACCATGTAAATCTTGACTGCACTTTGGTTGGTACTATTGATGTACGCGTGGGTGTGCCGACATATGCGCAAGGCATGCAGTCAATATGACTGAACAGATTTTGGTAAAGTGTCATATAGTATACTTTAGAAGTTTAGAGTAGAGTTGTGGAGAAATAGGAAAGAATGTCTTATATTATTAGACATTTTGTTCATTATTAGGACAGTTTTTTTATCTTATATCAACTAGTCACATTACATTTTCTAAATACAAAGGCATTTTTACGACATAACTCGTCTCATTCGGCCTCGCACGCTACACTGTGCTATATATAATAGACTCGTCCAATAAAGTCCTACATTGTGCACTTGATACATAACTATTATGATGTTTATTTTGTTTGCAGGTGATTGGATAATATTACGCCATCATCGAAAACGCACCTAAGTAGATCGATTCAGGTGATTATCAACTGCCATTCTCGTTCTCAACCTTCATATTGATAACTGCTGAAGTGTTCAACCTGTCGTTTTGGCTAATGCCAAATTTTACAGTAGCGCGCTTTATGTGTGCTAAATCGAGCCCGCTTCATTCAGCCGTATTTCAACAATAACTTAGTGGAACCAAAAACTTACTATTCTAATTAATTATGTGATCATTTGGCGAAGTTCCTTGAAATTTTAAAATGTTAGGACTTCTGCAGATGTAAGGGAAATGTCATATAAGTAAATTTTTATAGATTTAATATTTAATTTTAGTGAAATTATGTGACCTTTCTTAAATTTATAGAACTTCATGTATATATGTCCAGGTGTGTCCTTGCTTTAAATTAAAAATCCAGAAATTCATTTTCCCAGACACAAACTAATAGTTTTTTTTTTAAATTCTATGTGCAAAATATTTGACAATTATTTCGTTAGGATAATAAAGCAGGAAACGAAATTCCCAATGTTATATCAAAATTTACAGAAGCGCGGACAAGTGGAAGTTTTTGAGCTGCTGTAACTGCAGAAATTGTGGTTTTCCTACAGTGTCACTGCCTTTTTACGGATTTCCGTGGTAAAAGTCGTGGGTATGTTACCGTAATCGTGTTCTGAATATCCCACGTTGTGTCCAATGTAAACGTGTTAAAGGGGTAGATTCAATTTCAGACTCGTAAGACTGGTGGATTTGTAAGATTTAGGTAGATAAGCATGAAATGCATTTAATAATTTAGTAATGTAATTATTTAAATAAAATGTAGGTAATTTTGTATAAATAAACATCTCTGCTCATTGTTGTTACATCTGTATTTGTATATAATATACATTTTTAAGTATAAGTTACAGTGGAATATAATATTGTATTAATAATTATTAATTATTGTAATAAATACGCAGGCGTTCTTTTTTCAAGTTAAAAGCTATGGGATTTTAGGTATCTCTACAGTGCATCAGACACCTCACAAAATCGTGTCCGTTTCATAATCTTTTTGAAGTGCTATTTAATGGCGGTTTAATGGTTTTTACAAAAAAAGTCATTTCTAGCATGATGGACGATAGCATTTGTAGATTGTCATTACGAACTGCATTTGAAATTTTGTAAAAGACGAAAGCCAAGCATTTGTATAATGATGGTCACCAGGAGAAAAAATCCGGGTAAGTACTTCTACATAAAACTTACGGAATTGCAGTGAACAGGTGACTGGCCTGCGGCTCGCCAGACATATTCTTCTATTCGCCAGTAAAAATAAAAACCCTCTTACCAAGCTGGTAATGTTAATGGTATTTAACATTACAAACCCAAGTAAAACAGTTTTTACTGGTGATAGGATTGGGATTACTGGCGAGCCTGTCATATCCTTGAGCCAGTAAAAATGGTTACCTGGCGTGTATCGTTGAATATTTTATTTGTTCCTCACTTGTAAATAACTAGAAATTTACCATTTATTCAAAATGTCAAACTGACAAGCAACTAAATTCATCAATATGACACATACTAAGGAAGACGACTCTGGCTTTGCACGCTATCATTTATCTATGAGCACGCTTGTAAAACTGACAGTTAACTTGTAAAGATTTTACAAGTTAGTAACTTGTTAAAATACCTTTCTTGATTAATACAGTGACTTGATAAATTGATGTTTACAAGTGAGGAACAAATAAATACAGTCAGACCTCGCCGTTCGCGGTGGTTATGTTCCAGAAGAATGCCGCGAAGCGCAAAACCGCGATGCGCAAGTAAACACATAAATGATAAAAACGGGGTTAGGTTCCATAAACTAGATTTATTTATACTATGTAACTTCAAAAAAAATTAAAAATACATAAACGTGCGTATACAAACTAAAATGCCATACGTAACATAAGTCTGCCACTTGAATCTAGGGCTCGAATGTCCATTTGTTTATTCAAGTTACAATTTATTTCAGGTTCGATTTGCTAATAGAGATTCAAAGAAATAGGTTCGATAAGTGTATTTACAAGTTCGTGATAAATATGTTATTTAGGTGTTCATGACATAAACCGCCTACGTCTGCTTTATTTACTTACGGCCGGTCTTATGAAGGTCACTAACCTGACGTTAACTTTAAATCGCTGTTAAAATAAACTAAAGGTCATCAAAACGTTGGCGCTTACACATATTATTCATTAGTGAACACATTTTTATGCGCTTTTGTTTATTTTAACAGCGAATTAAAGTTAACGTCAGATTAGTTCATAAGACCGGCTGTTAGTGTGTGAAAGTTGAAACAGTTAACGTTGGCAATTCCATCCGCGAACGGCAAAGAAAAGGGGGCACAAAGGTGCACCGCGTAAAATCAAATCAGTGAACCGCAAAGCCGCGAACGGCGAGGTCTGACTGTACTATTAACATTACTAGCTTGGTAAGAGGGTTTTTACTGGCGAATAGAAGGATATGACTGGCGAGCCAGTCACCTTCTTGAGCCAGTAAAAGCTGTTAGCTTGTGTGTATTGTTGAATATTTTATTTGTTCCTTGTAAATAACTAAACTGACAAGCAACTAAATTCATCGATATGACACATAGGTACTAAAGAAGACAACTCTGCACGCTATCATTTATCTATGAGCACGCTTGTAAAACTGACAGTTAACTTGTAAAGATTTTAGAAGTTAGTAACTTGTTAAAATAAACTTTCATGATTAATACAGTGACTCAATAAATTGATGTTTACAAGTGAGGAACAAATAAATACTATTACCGGTCCCTGATGCCGATTTTCCGATCTTGACCGGCAAAACGTTACTGGCGAAAAAGTTCTCCAGAAACGGAATATTTTCTGGTCGGTCGTAAAAAAAATAATTACCTTGGCCTTACATTCCTGTCAATGTTCTTCATTATACAACCAGTTGCGCTCATCGTAAGATCGCGTTGTCGCTTACCTA
>CALNHX010011849.1:0-29087 GCA_940337035.1 Agriotes lineatus
TTATGAACAAGATCTAGGCATATGGCGTACCAGTTACCGTAGACACTATGGTCCTATGGCCAAAGTCCTACTTAGAATTTTGCAGAGACTAAAGAACTCCAACCCTAGCAAGGGATCTTTTACATGCTATACATTGTAGTAACATGGAACCCATGGCTTTATAGCATTTCCGAATTATGGCATTCTATAGGTTTTCATCTGCATTTTTTTACTTTTAAAAACCTTACCAGGACCGGGGGTCGAACTTGTAACTTTAGATCAGTAATCATAATGCTTAACCACTGAGCTACCAAACGTGGCTATCAAAATATTATTATAATAGAAAATGTCTGCCTAGTTAGAAACTTAAATGGCACCAATCAGATCAGAAAATTACATTGTGTATAGAGTGGAGCAACAAAATCGAAGTCTATCAAGTAAAATATCTTAGTTTTTATGGGATTTATAGGTAAATTTTATCAAGAATGCGAAATATATACAGTCAAACCTCGCCGTTCGCTGATTTGATTTTTACGCGGGGCACCTTTGTGCTCCCTTTTCTTTGCCGTTTGCGGATATTTGCTTGCAGTTCGCGGATGGAATTGCCAACGTTAACTGTTTCAACTTTCACACACTAACGGCAGGTCTTATGAAGGCCACTAATCTGACGTTAACTTAAATTCCCTATTAAAATAAACAAAAGCTCATAAAAATTTGTTTACTAATGAATAATATGTCATAAGCGATATAAAGTTAACGTCAGGTTAGTGACCTTCATGAGACCGGCCGTAAGTAAATAAAGCAGACGTATGCGGTTTATGTCATGAACACCTAAATAACATTATTTGTCACGAACTTGTAAACACACTCATCGAGCCTATTTCTTTGAATCTCTTATTACCAAATCGGACCTGAAGGGTGTTTTTTGCTTTATATTTTATGTTTTGAAAATGTACAGTCGTGTTCAAATAAATCTGGGACAATGTTTTTTTCATATGTAGGTTCAGTTAAAAGTCCATGGATTTCCTGCTATCAGAAGGAGTTACATTAAACTTTAAAAGGTAATGAAATGTGTAACTCTTTCTGACAAGAAGAAATTCATGGAGATATTCGTCAATTCTTAACTCAATCTGCATGTGAAAAAAACACTGTCCCAGATTTATTTGCACACGACTGTACGTATTTGCATATGTTTTGAAAATGTACGTATTTGCATGTTTGTATACGCACATTTATGTATTTTTGAATTTTTTTAAGTTGCATAGTATAAATAAATCTAGTTAGTGGCCCCTAACCCCGTTTTTATCATTTATGTGTTTACTTGCGCAACGCGGTTTTCCGCTCCGCGGCATTCTTCTGGAACGTAACCCCCGCGAACGGCAAGGTCTGACTGAACTACATTATGAAATTGTCGCCGGCTTATGTAGTATTTGTATAACTCCTGTATAAGGTTAACTTAGTTTTCTCATCTTCATTTTGCAAATTTTTTTTCTTTGAAGAACAGTTTCCTTTGAAATAGAAATATACCATATTTTTGAAAAACAAGGCAACTCCCAATACTATATCTACTATTTTTATCACTTACCAATTATTTATTTTATAAAAAGATTTTAGGAAAAGATTTTAGGAAAAGATCCATAAAAAATGTGAAGTTTCTTTTTATAGATTATTAGTTAAATACAATAAATATTACTAGCAGTCCAGTGAGACAAATGTCTCATTTAATAAAACAAAAAAGACCGTTTTGCAAATAGAACGCGTATTCACCACACGTACGTATATGACGTCATTGTTGATAGCAAACTACCAGTCGCATTCGCCTTGATAAAATTTGCCTAGAATCTAACCTAAAAAGTTAGAATTATAATTAAGATAATAATTAGTGTTAGAGACTGAAATTCGGTTCCTGACCTGACATGACCATTCCAAACATATAACTTTAATAACTTTTTTCTCTATCTCTTACGGTTTGGCTGCTGAAACAGCGTCCCTGACGGACGGAAATCACGTGATTTCTCGAAAACCGAAAGTGTCACGTGACTGAAATTCGGTTCCTGACCTGACATGACCATTCCAAACATATAACTTTCATAACTTTTTTACTTTCTCGCATACGGTAGTATAGAGAAAGTATTGTAATCGTCAAAAAAATCGACTTCGAGATTTTGACGAATCTTGACGTTTTAGACTTCCTAGAGTCCGAAAAAACCATTTTTCGAATTATGTCTGTGTGTGTGTGTGTGTGTGAGTGTGTGTGTGTGTGTCTGAACACGATAACTTAAAAACGAAATAAGCTAGACCCTTGAAATTATGTACATAGTCATTATTCAAAATTTGTAGATTCCTGTCAAATTTTGAGCGAAATCGGTTAACCGGAAGTGGCACTTTACCTAAACAGGTAGCGGTACCTATTCAAGTAAAGTACCAGTTTGCTTCGAGATATTTGAACAAAATTTTGTACATACATTTCCTATGTAGGAAGACTACCAGATATTACATTTCAGCATGATCGGTTAACCGGAAGTGGCATTTTACCTAAACAGGTAGCGGTATCCATTCAAGTAAAGTACCAGTTTGCTTCAAGGTATTTGCACGAAATTTTGCACATACATTTATTATTGAGAAAAACTCCCAGATATAAAATTTCAGTATGATAGGTTAACCTAAAGCGGCACTTTACCTAAACAGGTAGTGGTTACCTGAAAATGTAATTTTATCGCTGTATGTATATACATTGCAATAAACTTTTCAAATTTGCTAGAAAACAAGGCGAATGCGAGAAAGTCTAGGGGAGCACACTCCCGATTTTTCTCTATCTCTTACGGTTTGGCTGCTGAAACAGCGTCCCAGACAGACAAAACAGTGTCGTGGACAGACACGTCTATTAGATAAAGGATTTGACAAATACAAACCAATTTAAATGCGATATGCTTTAATGCAATATTAATGTTTTGAAGATACAGTATTTACTAGCAAACATTATATAGAAATAAATATCCGCATATTTGTCATATAGTAATTCTGTTTTTAGCTTTATTTAAATAATTCGAAATTTTAGTGTGTTTACATCAATAGTATATTAAGTATTAAGAACGGTAAGGACATTTTACCAATCGAAGACAATCGTTTGGAGGAAGAGCGAAGCGACGACTCCAATTATTGTCTGAGATCGGTAATTCCTTAACGTTCGTGATGCTTATGACGTTTTTTGCATAATAGAAATGTATTTTTTTTCAAACGTCAGTGAAATGTGACATTATACCACAGAATAATATGTTGGTAGCACTGTAAGTCTATGTCAAATTTGAGGTTAGCAGGTTAGGTTTTGCATCAGTCTGTGTCAAAACTGACGAAAAACCTAACCTGCTAACCTGGAATTGTTACTTACCGTTCTAGAACGGTAAGCATAACTTACTGATTTGGCAACAAACGCGGTAACTAAGTAAAATCATTCTATCATACAAAAAGGTTTTTATCCTATGGATTGCAACTGATACTTGGGTTGCCATGGCTTTCGGGATGGGTCACGTAGCTTCCCGAAAAGAAAATTTAACAAAATGTTCAAGTCGGTATAGTAGATATCGTTTATAATGAAGACTAAGAGACTGGAGAAAGGTAGGTTGCTATAAACAAACACTCTCTAAATAAAGAGAAGTATTATACAGGGTGTTACAAAAGTAACGCTTGTCCACTTGGGGATATATTCAGGAAGATAAAATAAACCGATAATAAAGAGTGACAAAACTTCAGATTGTCTTTCCTTACAGAGTTATTGACTAACAAAGTATTAAAAATGTATGTTTTACAAAATCAAGTTTTATTGATAATAAATACATTAGATGTTCAAATAAGCCACCTTCCACTTCAATGCATTTTCTAGCACGGTTTAACAGAGAAGCACTTACTCTCTCTACCATTTCGTCGTTTATTAAGGCTACAGCTGCACGAATACGGTCAATCAGATCTGCTTGTTCAACAACTGGTTGTAGATAAACTTTTTCTTTGAGATATCCCCAGAAAAGAAATCTAACGGATTAAGATCGGGTGATCTGGGTGGCCAAGTTATTGGTCTACCGCTTCCAATCCATCGGCCAGGGAAGTATTTATTATCAATAAAACTTGATTTTGTAAAACATACATTTTTAATATTTTGTTGGTCAATAACTCTGTAAGGAAGGACAATCTGAAGTTTTGTCACTCTTTATTATCGGTTTATTTTATCTTCCTGAATATATCCCCAAGTAGATGGGCGTTACTTTTGTAACACCCTGTATATGGATTATTAAATTTTAACAAAAAATCCGTTAGTTTTGTTTTTCTACGTAATTGTTTGCTCTCCAAAAATTATTCATATTTCTGGTACCAAATGTGTATACAGGGTGTTACGAAATTCGCGGATACGGACTATATTATGTTATTCTACATTAAAAACTGAACAATAGAATAATTTATTTACGAAAGCTTTGTTACGTTCATATTCTATATTCTTGTGTGTTTATTTTCGAAAAATTGCTGCAATTTTTTCTAATTTTTCATAAAATTTCTTAGATATAGAAGTATTCTACTCCCCAGCTTTCAAACACCATATAATTGCAGCTTCTTCAGTTCAGGATACATTAACAACTAAACAGAATACAGAAATACCACGCCACCACGCTTCTCTACTGTTACTGTGAAATTCAATAATTCTCTGGTAGATTTTTGAAATTTTTCTACATCTCATCATTTCTATACGATATATTGTACCAAATTTCAGTCCGGTTATCGGTTGCTGTATCAGTTCGGTCGCAATATTCGATGTTGTTATCAACGATACATCCACCATGTATTTAAAATGGACTCTGGCCAGCACTTGAAGGTTTTGCCTTTATAACCCATATGTCGCTATATCCGATGTCATTCTAATCGATATAATTGCTAATTAGAAAAAATTACAATTCTCTCACTTCACTTATTTAATCAGTATTATTATATTAACACAGTTTAACTTCAAAATAGACCAGTGGGTCATGCAAGTTGATCTCGCAGTTGACTTTGGTCTTAGCTAAAAAGGATTAAGAACCACTGATGTAAATGAATGTATTTAAAAACAATTCATTAGTTGTATATCCCCCTGTAAATAAGCAAACATAACAATGTTGAAAAATACACAAAACCTCATGAAGTTATTTTGAGTAAATTAAATTATTTTTATCTACTCCAGTGGGATAAGTAACTCATTACGTCACTCATTTGACACTATTTCAGTTACGTAATGAAGCTCATTACACCACTCAGTTATGTAATGGTTTCATTACGCAACTGAGTTGTGTAATGACTTCATTACGTAACTGAAATAGTGTCAAATGAATGACATAATGACATTTGCCTACTAAAATATTTTTGAAAATGACAGATTTGACATTTCTCTTAATGCACCTTTCTCAGTTTTAGGCAGTCGTAGATAAAATTTTGTACAATACATAAGTGATAATGCATCATTAATATACTTGTGTGCTTACACACACGTATATTAATGATGCTGTTATCACACTTGTATAGTAAATAACTATTATCCGCAAACGTCACAAAAGTGACAACTTATGTGTCTTTATTGACAAGGTAAAAGTGTCACTTTATCTGCCTAAGCAGATAAAATAGCAACTTTTGCGTACTTTATCTGCCTAAGCACACAAAATCGTTGCTCTCTTTCTTTCTTTCTATGTTTGTTCGTTATCTCCTCCAAAGATACTGGACCGATTAAATTGTATGATGGCTTAAAATTTTGATAAGTTTTAGACTTAGATCGTAGGCCGGTTTTTATTTTCAAAAAGAGTACGAAAAAGTTTTAATTTAAATAAATCCTTTAAGCAGCGGATCGGAGCATCTGTCGTCGTGGGTTATGGTGTGACAGCTGCTGTGGCTGTGTGCTATTAGCTCGGGTGATTCAGTATGATCATATATCATTACAGTAGCGCGTTATTTGAACAACAGAGGTTGGCGCAGGGGTACAGTGCTCGCCTGTCACGCGGGTGGCCTGGGTTCGATTCCCGGCCGATGCATCCTTTTTTTTTAATTTATATTAATGAAATTTACCTGAATACGTTTGCGGATAAAATAGTATATGTTATTCGGAGTAAAAATGACTTTATGTGGCTTAGCTGAATTATTTGCCTCACTAACGTTCGGCTAAATAAACTTCAGCTTCGCCACATAAAGTGTCACTTTTACTCCTAATAACATAATCTACTATTTAGTTGACAAAATATTTTTTTCTGATATAAGTACACTTTAGATATAAGTAACATAAGTACCATATTGCTTGCATTTGGTAGGTAATGCTTTCACATTTTGTTATGCAGGAATGGCTGGAAGACCTTAAAAGCATAGCACCAACAGTCAATTCCAAAAAACTTGAACAACTTTTGTCAGCTGCATTTGCCTTAGTGACTAAAGAAAGTACAACTCTTGGGTTGCCTGATTTTCCAATTGATAATCTCTTTTTGGCAACACGAATTTTGGTAAGTTAAAAATTGATGCAATAAATCATTCCATTAGGAACACTACCCATAACAATTAGAAGAACACTTCTTTGGAATACAGTAACCTTTTCCAAAAAAACTCAGAAACATTGTATATTTTATGAGAAAAATATAGACGAAAACATGTTATGCTGTTTATTAGAAAACACTTAATAATACAAGAAAATTACTTAAGAGAATTGTTTTGGACAGTGCTATATGTATCTTAATATAACTATTCTAGGAACAAAACTCATCTGTATCTACTTCTAACATCTTCTATCGATTGTATCCATACAAATCATTTTTACGAGATGGTATTTCTACATTAGAGTCTCTGTTATCAAAGTTTAACATAACTTCAACTCAAGACAATGTACCTATAACATCCTACATTAGCAGTAAAATGACTAGTTACTTCAAAAGGGATACAACACCTACAAATCTTGCCAAAAGTAGCTATATAGAAACAGAATACCAAGATCATGTAATTAACGAAATTATTCAAACCACTAAAATAGCAGATTTTTGCTTAATTGGGCCTAGAGGTTGTGGTAAAAATATACTTATTTCAAAAATGGCTGAAATATTAAACAAGGAAACTGAATCAATAATATTATATCAAGACATGACATCAAGAGATTTGATTCAACAAAGGACTACATTAGATAATGGAGACACAGTTTGGCAATTTTCGCCTCTAGTTAATGCTGCTCTAGACGGAAAGATAGCGATAATAGACGGAATTCATAGAATCCATCCAAGTACTCTGTCTGTACTTCACAGGTAAATTTTACTATATTAATCATAGCAACTGTATAAAATGCATTTAATTTTTAATGGTTGACTTTTCTCTAATTGTTTTTTTAAAGAAATTTAATTAATTGATTTTTTAACTTATTGTGTCTAGGTTAGTACATGATAGAGAATTACAGCTTCATGATGGCAGGAGATTAATTAGTGCTGAAAGATATGACTACCTTAAAAACGATGTTGGTATAAGCAGTGCAGAATTAATCAATAACGGCATCTTAAAAATCCACCCAGAATTTCGAATTATCGCACTTGGAGAACCAGCTTTATTACAAACCACAGGAAATTGGCTTTCACCAGAAGTTCTCAGTTTATTCTTGTTTCATGAAGTGCGAACATTAACAAAAATAGAAGAATTACATATAATTACATCTAAAGTATGTTTATAGTATGGTATAAATTATATGATTTATTAATAATTATGATTTTAGTTTGGTCCTGTGTCACAAACATTACAAAAAATTATTGATTTAGCTCAAGTTCTTCGCAACAGTTCAGATGCCACTCTGAAGAGCTTATCAGGACACTTATCAACAAGGCAGCTCTTGAGAATTGCATCGAGACTTGACCGATTTCCAACCGATGACGTGTATGAACTAGTTCAAACTGTATTTATGGCAAAATTCTTACCCACTCTTACGCGCCAAGCTCTGGAAAATACAATTTATAAGCTAGGAATTCGGGCAAAAGCACAAAATACTGACGATATAATTAGATGTGATATAACTGACAATATTTTAACGATTGGAAAAACTTCTTTGCCAGTTTATCAAACTGACTCTATATCCAAAGTACCACATATCTTGTTTTATGATGTTCCTCAACATTTACAACTAATGGAAAAGTTGCTTCAGGATTTCCAGTTAGGATTACATTTACTATTGGTTGGAAATCAAGGCGTAGGTAAAAATAAAATAGTGGACAGATTTCTAGAACTACTGAACAGACCAAGGGAATATATACAACTACACCGAGATACCACTGTACAGACTTTAACAGTGCAACCGACCATTAAAGACGGAATTCTAATACATGAAGATTCTCCTCTCGTAAAAGCTGTAAAATATGGTCATGTTTTGGTAATTGATGAAGCTGATAAAGCACCAACACATGTAACATGTATTCTGAAAACTTTGGTAGAATTTGGACAAATGATTTTAAGCGATGGGAGACGTATAGTTAATAAAATGAATGCTAATCAAAGTGCCCACCCTCAAACAGATTACATCGAAATTCATCCCGACTTTCGAATGATAGTATTAGCAAATCGCCCGGGCTTTCCCTTCCTAGGCAATGATTTTTTTGGTGCTTTGGGTGATCTGTTTAGTTGTCATGCTGTTGATAATCCATCAGAAACTTCAGAAATAGCTTTACTGAAACAATATGGTCCTAATGTACCAGAGAAGACTATAAAGAAATTAGTTGACATATTTGGTGACCTACGATCAATGGCAGATGAAGGTCTGGTTAGTTATCCGTATTCAACAAGAGAAGTTGTGAATATCGTTAAACATCTACAGGTATGTGGGCTAAAGCAAACTATAGACTAATTTATAGACCATTGAATATAAAATTTACAGTCAAATGCATTTAATGATTAAACATAGATACGTATATTTTATAAAAAAATACTTCAGCTTTTGTACTTAAATTGTAACGCTTTTATGTAAACAAGGTCTGGTTTGTAATTTTTTAGAACATGATAGATACTTATATTAAATAATATACAGTTTTATAGTTGTCATTAGTCGTAAATTAATGGGATATTTTGTAATCCAGTTTATTTATTTTCAGCAATTTCCTTCTGCTGATATAGAGGACGCTCTATTTAATGTATTCGATTTTGATAAATATAGTCAAGAAGTAATAGAAACTTTAGGTCAGGTGCTTACAAAACATGGATTGCCAAAGACAAATATATTTGCTGCTGAATACTTGGCTTCAAAGCAAGCAAAAGAATATCTTCAAGTTACAGTGGAACGCACCAGTGGGTAAGTACATGTTCAACATCGTGATAACTGTTCATTTACTAATTTTATGATAAAAGTTTGGATACCACAAGTCCTAAACATGGCAAAGAAGATCCAAAAAATGAACCCCATGTTGGAGGAAATACATGGGCTGGAGGTACAGGCGGACGAGACACAGCTGGCTTAGGTGGAAAAGGAGGGCCATACAGACTCGATAAAGGCCATAAAGTGCACCAAGTATGTGAACTTTTCAGTGATTGTTTGTGAAATTAATTCAAATTCTATCCAGTTATCAGATGAAGAGAAAGCAGCAGTTCCTGAACATATTAAGCAAGCAGCTAGAGAAATGAATAGGAAAGCATTTGAGCAGAAATTAAAAGAAATTGGAATGAGTGGGTATGACGCATCACTTTATTCACAATTTTCCAATGCTGTTTCAAGACAGGTCCAATCTTTGAGAATTATTTTGGGATCTCTTCAGGCAAAAAATAAGGAAAGACAATGGACACGACATAAAACGTCTGGCGAATTAGACGATATGAAACTAATTGATGGTAATTTTTTTAACTGTTTATGTATGATTTACTTCTCGTGGGATTCAAAAAGATACCTGCAACACTTTAAAGCAGATTCCTTTTACTAATAAACCTTAAAATAATGTAGAAAAAAGCTTAACAATAGGTTTTGATGCTCCATATATTTTGAGATAACACGAATGTTACGTGTTTTGAAGTAGCAGAAAGTCTGTAGCATCAAATAAATTAAATGATACTCTGTAGCCTAGTCGAAATAGTATATGAAATGGAATTACTTCCCATAAAGGTAATTTCATTGGAAGCATTATTAGTTACCTTTGTTTTTGTTAAGTTAATTTTTAGGCTAACCTTTTTGGGTGTTTGAGATTCTTCATTCAGTTCTAGAATTACCAGTACATCGCCAGCATACGTTAAATGATTTAAGAATGGTCCATTAATGTTAATGCCATTTTTAAACCATTGTAGCTTTTGAAAACATCTTCTAAAGCAAGCGTAAATTACTTTAGTAATGGACTAATCCTTTGTCAAATGTCTCGTTTTAAGATATTTAATTGGTTCTGGCATGAAGATAATATGTAGCGATCGTGTTGCAGTAGCTACAGTGGCTATATTAGGGATGTTCGATACACCGAAAAGTACCGGTACCATCGTATCGTATCGTATCGACATAAAAGTACCGGTTCGGAGCAGTATCGTATACAAAAGTACCGATACATGAAATACCGGTACACAATCGATCCGGGATATTTTCTAAATTTATTTATGTCACACTTCGAGTCCTAGTATAGCAAATAAAAGTTTAGCAATAATAGTGGCGTAATAATCAAGAAATCAACAATTGAAAAATCAGTATTAGACTTAGAACAGAAAATAGACAGGAAGGCGCATTTCATTTAACTTGGCTGTAACATCTAGGCGACGGAAACGGCCATTTTGAAAACCCATGTATGACTAATGAGGCACGATACCGGTTTGACAGTTGTGGGTTTTAGTTAGTTTGAGACTAATTTTGGCTGTTCTCAGACCCCAAATACTAGGACTTTGGGGATTATATTCCATCAGTAAGTATTAATATTACTTTTCACTTCAAATAGAGAGATAATTTCTCTGAACATGTCACTTGTCATACGTACTTGTACACAACAATAGTCATGGGCATAGAAGGGAACGTATAATGGGGTCATTATTTGTAATCACACAATCTGAGGAAGCAATTTAAATTACAGACAGTGACTGAAGTCACACAAAATCACATCTAGTCATAAATCACATGGTGTAAAGTGCACTTAATAAAACTGTTGAAATTGTTTGCTGCACATGCACCCTCTCGATATGATACGCCACTGCCAAAAGGAAACAACCATCCGCCATTTTGAAAACCCATCGCAGTCGCACGGATTTCTTACAAATTTTATTATTATTATTATTATTATTATTAGAATACATGGGGCAGGCAGCGTAGCTGATTATGCCCCTTGAAAGTGAGATGCTGTACAGAAACTGTATGTTATCTAAAACTAATACAAGTACTAAACACACAAGACAAAGAAATATATAGAAATTAATCAGGCGAGTTACAAACACGATTACAACAATAGGTTAGACAGTTCAACATCCAATAGATTTTTAAATACATTTACAGACGTTGCATCTACAGTGCTCTGCTTTAGACGGTTCCAAGAGTTACATACACGAATACTTAAATAGTGTTGTCTAGGTGTTTTCTTAAAGCTATTTTTGTAGAGTTTACAAGAGTGACCCCTTCTGCTTGTGTCAGTATTAGTACAGAACAATTGTTGGATACCGTTACATAAGTACATGTTATTCATAATTTTGTAGGTTTCAATAAGGTCACCACGTAAACGTCGTACAGATAGAGTGGTAAGTCTAAGGTGTTGTAGCCTTTGATCATATGGCAAGTTTTTTAAAGACGTTGGAATTTTGGT
Organism: Agriotes lineatus; assembly: GCA_940337035.1. NCBI lineage: Eukaryota > Metazoa > Arthropoda > Insecta > Coleoptera > Elateridae > Agriotes > Agriotes lineatus. Next base: position 11,745 of record CALNHX010011849.1, read on the forward strand.
GAATCTACGCTGAACATTTTCTATTAAGGTAATGTCTTTAACAAAGTAAGGGGACCAAACAGTTACCGCGAATTCAAGTATGGGCCTTATGTAACTAGTATAAATTTTTAACATAAGCGGGGCAGATCCACAGGCAAACGCTTTTCTAACTAAATATATTAAACTGTTAGCTCTTTTTGTAATATTTATAATATGCGCGTCCCACTTCAGATTATGCGTTATTGTAATACCCAGATCCACCTGAGAGTCGACCGACCGCAACGGAGAGCCCTCCAAAAAGTACACATTATGGGGATTATTAAAGCCCATGTGCAGCACTACACATTTTGCTACGTTTAGAGAAAGTAACCATTGTTTACACCATTCACAAATTCTGTCTAAATCACTCTGTATGATGTACCCATTTATAATGGGATTGTTGTACAGCTTCGTGTCGTCTGCGTAGCAGCTACTGGTCGAGACTATAGTATCCAATAAGTCGTTTATGTACACCAAGAACAACACAGGCCCAAGAACGGATCCCTGGGGGACTCCACTTAATACAGAAAATTCCTCGGACAAACCATCCCCAACACGAACCCTGAATGATCTATTGTTTAGGAAGTCGTTGATCCATGCGAGCAAATTGCCCCTTATTCCGTAGAACTCCAATTTGTAAAGAAGCCTTTTCAGCGGAACCCGGTCAAATGCTTTCTCGAAATCGAGGTATAAAATGTCCACTGGCTCGCTATTGTCGTTGCTGATCGTCCAGTCATTAACGCACATTAACAGGTTGGTAACCACAGATCGCCCTGGTAAGAATCCATGCTGTCTGTGACTGATGATGTTGTTATTCAGTAAAAATGTAATTAATGTGTCAACGATTATTCGTTCCATAACTTTACAGACTACTGAGGTGAGACTTATTGGCCTATAGTTTTCGGGGTGCAGTTTATCACTTTTTTTGTAAATTGGAGTGACGGTCGCAGTCTTCCATTGGGGTGGCAGTACGGAGTTGTTCATTGACGCCGTCATGATGTTGCACAGATGAGTAGCTAAAGTACCGGCAGTTTGCTTCAAGAAGTGTGGATGAAGGTCGTTGACATTAGGAGAAGAATGGGAATTCAGATTAAGTAAGTGTCTTTCAACAATTTCTGGGGTGAATTCGATAGTACATAGAGAGTTTGGATTACGGTTCTCTACCGGGAGAGTAAACGAATTTCCGATTGGTTCTCTAGTGTATGCTTTGTAAAACTGTTCGCCAAGTATCGCGGCAATCTTAGGCGGTTCCGAGCACACTGTGCCCGAACTATCCCGCAGCGCCGAGAGCGTGGCTTTGGACCCTAGTTTTGATTTAACGTATGCATAGAAGCGGTTATTACCGCTGTCTACAATGTTTGACTCGAATTGTAGACGTGCGAGACGGATATTGGTTGTGAGTGTGTTCGCAAGGTGACGATAAATAGCATAGCTCTCATAACTACGGTTTTTAGCGTAATTATTCCAGGCTACTCTCTTTTCTTCTATAAAAGATCTTAGCTCGGATGTTACCCAGGGCTTGTGTTTGGTGTTGTTCCTCCGTTTCAACGGGACAAACTGTTCGATCACATTGTTGACCATGGCAAGCGTGTCCGTCCAGGTTTCGTCAATATTATTGAATCGATCACAAGGAAACCGGGCGTTACGCAAGGCGTTGTTTATTTCGGTGTAGTCTGCTTTCCAGTAATTTCTTATTATGGGACTGAAACAAGATTTTTGGAGAGAAGAGAGTTGTGTGTGCGCGGTCATGGTGACATGGTCACTAATGCCTATTGGACTGCTATAAGTTAGACTGGTTATCATATTTTCCGTGTTTGTAAAAATGAGATCTAAAGTGGATGGCCGATTGTTTTCACGAAAACGAGTTGGCCTGTCAACATGCTGTTCGAGGTTTGTGCTCAGAAACATATCAATGAAACGGGAGGTCAAATTATCACCGGAGCTATGTGCCCTAATAGGCCAGATAATGTCGGGGTAGTTGAAGTCTCCAAAAAGAATTAGGTTGGTTTGGCTACTTGCGGAAATAATGGATCTGTGCATAATTTCGTCGTTTTCTAAAGTAGCATCTGGTGGTCTATAAATTATGCCAATTAATAGTTTGTGTGTGTTTATAGTTAAGTTAAGCCACAGTGACTCGTATGTACCCGTGGGATAGTTGCTATTCACCGCACTGGAGATACTGTAGGATTTGTTGATATAGATTGCAACGCCGCCACCGCGCCTGTTGACCCTATCACACCTGTATATGGAGTAATTTGGGAGATCGACCAATGTATCAGGCACACCAGGATGGAGCCATGTTTCACTTATTAAAATAATGGTTGGTTTTTCAGACTGTGACCGTGTTTCAAGTTCAAAAAGTTTTTTAGGTATAGAGTCTATATTGGTATACATAAACGAGACGGTCTCCATAGTGGTGCCTAGTTTTTTGCAGGAACGATCCTCGGAGATCCGCGAACATACTTAATAGTTAAATTGTTCTCACCCTTCGACTGACGATCCTGCAATTCGGAGCGGAGTTTAATCATCAAATCTCGTTGCATCGGGGTATCATTTGACTTGATAGTAACATTAGGATTTCCAGTTCGCAACATGTGTTTGTTGCGCAGAACGTCGCGGGCGCTTGCAGGTGACTTAAGCACAACCCTAAGCGGCCGCGGTCTATTCGAGTCCTTGTTATTTCCCAGGCGAAAAGCCTTTATCCCCTCAGCAGAGATACTGCCCAATTTATCAAATATAGCAGCTACCTTATCTACATCGTCTCTCATGCGACCATCTGGGGTAGCAGCGGAACTTTCTGGGATGTTGTAAATAATTACATTGTTTGCGCGTTTTTGACGTTCGTTCACTTCATTTATGATTTCTTCAGGGGAAAGCTGCTGCGAATTATTGTTGTTAGATGCAGCGACGTGTTTAAGATTATCAATTTCTGCTTTTAATTCAAAAATCAGTTGTTTTAACTCGCTGACCTCAGACCCCATATTTGTGCATTTATCACAGTGATAAGCTATACGTCTATCTTTGACCGCCAAGCATTGCACCTCGCTGCGGGAGAGACCCGAGCAGGTAGAGTGAAGTGGTAGCTTGCATTTGTCACAGCAAATCTCCTTATCCACGTTTAGATCTTTGTTGCAAACGGAACACTTGCGGCTTCCTGTTTATTTTCTGTTCTAAGGTATTAGAAATACATTTATTAAATAGTATACATATAAACGCTCAAAAACGTTAAAACTTAACATATAAACCCCAGATAGGAGGCCATGTTAGGGTGATGAATTTCACCCTGTAAATATGCTGTCAGTCATTAAGAAAAGTTAGGTTATGCCCATTTTATACAAAATGATAATTTTATGTTAATGTACAAAACGTGGTTGCCAGATTTGGTTTTGGATTTTGTGCTACTTTTATTAGGTATTGGTTAAGATAAATTTCATGAAAGACAACTTGCTGATTCTGAATACGTGTCATACTTTGTTGAATAGGCATAATGGTATCATGAAAGTCGTTTTTTTATTGTAATTATAAATTGTATACAATTGTATATTATGTAATGAGTGTATAATGTAGGCCTTTAATAGTCTAGCCAAAGTAAAGTGCTCATTTTTCAAGTGATCATTCCAAATCTGTCGTTGCAAATCTTCCCGAAATGCAAAATTTTTATAGTACCTATGTATCATTTTTAGGTCGTGGGCCAAAAGGTTTAATTTCAAAATTGTTCCGCCCAATAATACTTCTTATAGTTCGTTCGGACACCTAAAACAGTACAAAGCCCAAAATTAAAGCAACAGTTAAGTTTTATGCATAAATACTTGCATCCCAAATATCAGTAAGCCGGGCAAGGATGTCAGTTTCAGTAAGATCTAGCCTGTCGGTTTTATAATGCCTGTAGGCCTTTGTAATTTTCAATTTTGTGTCACCTTTAATTACTTTTGGCATATTGCTCTAGTATGATGAAGAGTGCGAAGAAATGTCAGAGTTAGTGAGTGAAACGAAGAAGAGATTTCTAAAAGAGAAAACAGCAACTAATGAAGAGCAGTTTAAGAAGCTAAGGAAAGAAGCAAAGAAGTTATATAGAAATAAAAAGAGAAAATATCAAGAAGATATGATAAAAGAAATAGAAGAAAATTACAGAAAAAGCGACATTAAAACATTTTATAAGAAGATAGGAATTACAAGGAAAGGGTACCAACCGAAAATAAATATTTGTAAGGACAAAAACGGAGATTTAATAGGGGGAACAGAAAGAGTAATGAGAAGATGGGAAGAATACTATCAAGAAACAGTGGGAGGAGAGGGGAACCAGCAGGATAACAGTAACTTGACAAAGACAGAAATGACACAACAAAATGAAGCGGACATACCAACAATAGAAGAATGCACGGAAATAATATTAAACATGAAAAATAATAAAAGTCCAGGAAACGATAATATACAAGGAGAGCTAATAAAATATGGAGGAAAACAGTTAATAGAAAGAATATATATAATAATATGTGAAGTATGGAAAACGGGAAGAATGCCAACAGGTTGGAAGGAAGCAGTAATTAACCCCATTCATAAAAAAGGAGACCCTCTCAACTGCAGTAACTATAGGCCGATATCTCTATTAAATGTGACGTACAAGATCTTCGCTACTCTAATAAACAACAGACTCCGAAAGTGGGCAGAAACAAAGATAGGTGAATATCAATGCGGTTTTCGGGAAGGAAGATCTGTAACAGACCAGTTATTTACGTTAAGACAAATACATGAGAAGACAAAAAAGAAGGCGATAGTAATACATATGCTTTTTATAGATTTTAAACAAGCATATGACAAGATCAATAGACCAAAACTAATACAAGCAATGAAAAACCTAGAATGTCCTGAATATCTAATAAATTTAGTAGAGACTACACTGACAGAAACATGGAGCCAAGTGAAAATTCAAGGAAGAATAACGCAAAAGTTTGAAACAAAAATTGGGCTAAGACAAGGAGACCCACTATCGACCACACTTTTCAATATTGCTTTGGAGGAAATAATAAGAAACTGTAAAATAGAGAGTAAGAAGAACGTGATAAAGAGTGCATTCCAAATAATAGCCTATGCTGATGATTTAACCATATTAGCAAGGACGCAACATGAACTAAAAATGAATTTTAGGAAGATAGAAAAAGAAGCCAGAAGATATGGATTACAAATTAATGAACCAAAGACGAAATACTTAGTAACAGCTGCAAGAAATCCCAATAATTTGACAAACCTCATTATAAACAGTGATTTGAAAGACAAAAAGTATAGTTTTGAACAAGTAACAGAGTTTATATACTTAGGTACAGAATTCTCAAATGATCCAGACAACGAAATCGAACGAAGAATATCCTTAGGCATGAGATGTGCAGCGTCCCTAAATAAAGTGCTAAAAAGTAAAAATGTTTCACGAACAGTAAAGGTGCGGATATATAAAACAATAATAAGACCCACAGTAGTGTACGGTAGTGAAGTGTGGACATTAAACCAAGCTTACATAACAAAACTATTAACCTGGGAGAGGAAAATCTTAAGAAGGATCTTCGGAGGAGTTAAAGAAGGAGGAGAGTGGAGGAGAAGGTCAAACGAAGAAATATACATACTCTTTAAAGATACCACAATCATAAGCATAATAAAACAGGCAAGATTACGATGGCTGGGACACGTACACAGAATGGACGAGAACAGAACTCCGATAAGAATTTTTAGAGAAATACCTGAAGGCAGAAACCGCAGAGGACGACCACAAAAAGAATGGTATCAAAATGTGAAAGAAGATCTTAACATGCTGAAAGTGGATCAATGGGAAAAAATAGCAAGAGAAAGGAAAGAATGGAGGAAAGTTATAGAAAAAGCCAAGGTCCTTAATGGACTGTAGAGCTCGTATATATATTGCTCTAGTATTACAATTTGACAGATAGGTATCCATAACGCTGATGTCCATACATATTATGCCTAGTGGCAAACAAAGTATGAAAGCACTGGCAACATTGCACGTTTAACCTCAAAATATCAAATTAGACACTTTCGTGAGCCTCCTGTACATAACAGATGATTCTGACAAAGTGTCAGAAAGAGATTCTAGGGAGTTTTAATTTTCTTAAACATAAAAACAAAATTCCATGTCTACCTACTTGGCAAATAACTATTGAACGGTTTATAAATATAGTAACTGAAACATTAAAAGTATACAAGGTGAGTTTATTTGAATGTTTAGCATGGGGATCTCGGAAAGTATTGGAGATAGAGAGACGGTTAAATAGGGCAAGAACTGCAGTTTTACGAGTTCAATTTAAGGAGCTTTTTGTTTTTTGAAAAAAATGCAAGGCTAACTAGATATTTCGCAAAAATGATTTTTTTCTAATTTCGTTCGGTGCCTATAGCTCTGTTATTATTGACTTTAGAAAAAATGTGCAAAGGAAAAAGTTGTAGACAATTATGTGCTTAATAACACAGTCCAACCAAATTTTTTATTTAAGCTATAATTTTTGAGTTATGACACAAATTTGTGTTTTTTCTAATGGAAACCATAGTCGGCCATGACTTTACAAAAAAAAGTCAATTTTTCAACGATTCTAACGATATACCACTTGATATAGTTATTTTTATAAATAAATAAATTATGGCCATTTTTCTCTTTTCGTTTTCGAACTGTTCTTAAATTTGTAGTTCCGCCTGAACTTTTAACTTCACACTGACACAGTCTGCATTTTCCTCCAGAATCTGTCTTAATAAATTCTTTCCTAACGTTACTGGTTGAAGGTGGCATATTTGATTTAAAAAACACAATATAAACCACAATTTCACTGAATAATAAAAGAAAACTGATAATGAAAACAGAACTGTTAATTAATTTACCGAACACCCACGGCGACCACGATGGAGCGACGAGTGACACAATTGTGGCAATTGCCTTATAGGCACAATTTTTTATAATCTCCGGTATAAAATTTTTCTCGGGGATTTACCGAATTTCGCTGCGATATCCTAGTGAGAAGTTGCTGTTGCTGTTATAAATAGTTAAGCTGAATAATGAAGTTCTCTTTGGATATTTAATTCACCATAAAATTTGTTGGGATACATGAGAGCTCGAGTTCACCAGAATTAGTCATTATTTTACAATTCATTAATTACAATTTTGCTGTACCAGTCGAAATCCGAAGCGTAATACGTACACAGATTAAATCGAAACATTTCGGCTCAGCAAAATCATTTTGTTTTGATTTTTGTTCTTCCGTTTGTAGAAGCTGAAAATGACTTATTGAAAGTTATCTACGTTCGACCATTTAAGATTTCAAGAACTGTTAGTTCAATAAAAGTAATATTTGCACATGGCTTAGGTTTTTTACCCTTGAAGAAAAAAGGCATATTTTGGACCCTTTCCCTTTGGTTTTTTCAAAATTTATAGTTTTGAAACTTTTTATATTAAAAATAAAAAAAATTATTATATAGTCAAAAGATGAATTATTTCTAGACAGGCGGCAAAAATCCAGGATCGGTCCTGCCGATCCGATACTGACCAAAAATAAATCGTATTGGATTGGATCGCTGACTGAAATACCGGTACAAAATATCGAGTATCGGAAGACAAAGTACCGGTACTTCAAAATATCGGATCGTACCGCACATCCCTAGGCTATATAAGGACAGTGTGGTCAATTTTGGTCCTGTTTCTGATTGGTTGTTTTAAAACCCACTATTAAGAGTCGTTTTACGAAATCACACATAGTCACACAAAATTGCTTCTAAGTCCTTTATTATTGAAAGTAGCCCCAATATGAAGTGGAATGAAATAATCCTCATAAAATTCTACAGTGTTCTGTGTAAGTGAATGCCGAATTTTCGTTTGCATAAGTAAATGTCAACGAGTTAAAGTAAAATGCTTTTTGCGAAAACTGCGCATTAGTCCAAATCAAAAGCTATAATAAACTATATAAATGTCTTAATGCCAGAGATTATTGCATCAAATTAAAGAGAATTTACTGGCTAAGCAACACTGAATATTCTATTCCTCTAAATTAACTGGTAGAATAAATACAACAGTTTGATTATGAATATAAAAAAAAAAATTTTTGTTGAGTTTTTGTACATAATCTCTGTGTCGATCAACGCAAAATGTTGTCAATTTTCGTTTTCTATGTACAAAAACACAATAAAGAAGATAAAAAAGGACACCTTGACTTATATTCCAATATTAGGTTGCTCGTTAACGAGGATTTTCAATCGCTGGCAGCGATTCCTTACGTTTCACATCGTCTCTTGCCGTTTGATTCTGTTTAAGTAATATTATTGACATTCTTGTAAAATTAATGTTACACTGCACATTTATTGACCACCTCATATTGCACAAATTTTCGCGATCGTGGGTATACAGCGCTCTGCAAAGCATCTCCGAAATTCACATATGTCCAGTCCATATAAAATGACGTTTATGTCACAATTTAGCAGGGTGACGTTTGTCTTACAATTTAGCAGGCCGTGCACAGAACAATACCTAAGGGCGTGGCTGGTTGTTGCAGAGACGACTCTTAATGGCTGCCTTTTTTAAAATTGACCACACTGTCCTTATATAGTCACTGTACAGTAGCTGGTTGTATCTGCCATCTATGCTACAGTTTGGGAGAACTCATTGTATAGTGCATGTTTCGATCAAGTCGAAGACCTTCTCGTAGTGTACGAATCCAATATATACAGGAATGTTATATTTGCTGCTCTTTTCAAGTAATTTATTTATTATCAAAAGATGATCTGTTTTTTCTAAATCTCGCTTGCGCATTGTGTTAGTCAAAGGGCTGGTGATTATTTTTGTTCGTATTTTATATACAGTGTGGTGACTTGCGCGACGCAGCATAGGGATTTCAATGGTAAATTTTTAATGTTTGAGAATTGGCTCCCCTATTTTTTTTTAAATTAAAGTGTAAATAAGTTTTTTGTAGAGAAAAACATACTGCATCTGTAGATACTATTGTTTATAATTTTCCAATTTCCGGAACCCTATAAATTAAAGAAATAAAAAATGCTATTTTTAAAAAAATCAGTGTTGCCTTGGAAATATGTAAAGAAACAACATGCACATTTACTTTTGTCATTGCTGTTTGACGTTTATAATAGATCATTAATAGTAGTTTATGTAACTAGTCCTCAAAGCAAGGCTTTAGGGGACGAGTCGTAATGTTTCCGGACGAGGCGGAGCGAAGCGCAGCCGAGTCCGTAATATGAAGATGAGTCCTCTAAAGCCATTTGAGGACGTGTTGCATACAACGTTTTTTTGTATTAGCTCTCCAAACATAAAGTTTCAATTACCATTAACGCGGCATTATATTAGGAGGCCGCGTGAAAATGTATTTTTCTAGGATCCTCAAAATCGCCATTTAGAGGCCTTGTACTTAAAGTCGTCATGGCAACTATTGTTTGAGTCCGCTAAAATGTCGCCATGACGACTTTAAGTACAAGGCCTCTAAATGGCCATTTTGAGGATCCTAGACAGTTTCCAAAGTAACCAGTTTGGGGAGCGAATACAAAAAATATTCTTCTGAAGAAAAAGTAGAAATGATAAAATGGTTTTATGCTGGAAATAGTGCTCGTCAAGTAAGTGCCGTGTTTAGCGTAAAATATCCGAATAGACAAATTCCAAGTAGTTCAGCGATTGATAGATTAATACGTAAATTTGAAACTACAGTCATGGTATTAAATAATTGTAAATATAGCAATTACGCTGAAAACGTGCAGCAACATGAGGAAAATGACAACACTTTGAATGTTTTGGCAGCAGCAGTTGCAAATCCCAGTGTAAGTTTAAGGCAAATAGCGCAAGATATTGGCTTGCATTACAGCCCAGTCCTGCAAATTTTGAAAAAAACAAGTTTTGCTCTTACAAATATCAGTGTCATCAAGAGTTGCTTGAACGTGATATGGAGAAAAGAAATGCATTTTGCTTCCAAATTATGGAAAAATGTAACGAAGACAGGGAGTTTTTGAATAACGTTTTGATTACGGATGAATGCACATTTACACTGCATAATGAACCAAATGTGCAAAATTGCAGAGTATGGGCTACTGAAAATCCACGCAACATTTTACAAACCAGGACCCATCACATTATAGGACCATTCTTCTTAAGTGAAGACCTCACAGGAGAACGCTTTTTGCAGTTGTTAGAAGAGGATATAGCTCCGACGGTGACCGAAGTTGCTAGAAACGATCAAGAGATTTGGCTTCAGATAGATGGGTGCCCCGCACACAACACTCGTGAAGTGCACGACTTTGTAAACTACTACAGTTTTTCTAATAAGGTGATTGGTCCAAATTATTTAATTAACTGGCCTGCTAGGTCCCCCGATGTTTCACCCAACGATTTTTTTCTTTGGGGACATTTAAAATCGCAAATTTACTCTGGAAGAACCTTTCAAACTATTGAAGAGCTAAAAAATTTTATTCAAGCCCAATGCGATCAAATATCACAATATCAGTTAGCAAATGTTAGACGGCAATTTTACAGCAGGTTGGGTCATTGGTTAGTAGTTAATGGGGCTTTGTTTGAACATTTGTTATAATTTATTAATTTTTGTGTTTTTGTATTATGATTATGCGTACCATCGAAGTCATAGAAAACTGGGACAGGAAAATTATGCAGTTGTTCTATTTTTCGAAAAGTGTAGTTTAGATGTAACAGTTTAACTGAACTGAACGTTATTAAAGCAGACAGCCCACCTATAATAATGTTCAGTCTAAATGCCACATCTAAACTACACTTTTCGAAAACAAGGGTATCTGCGTATTTTTTCTGTCCCAGTTTTCTATTACTTTGATGGTACATAATTATGTTTTGTTATGGTATTTAATTAAATCCTGCTTCCTATAGATACTAATTTCTTTGATTTTTCCGGTTCTGGAAAATTATAAACGATGGTATGTACAGATACCTACAGCATTTTCTCTAGAAAAAACTAATACATTTTAACGAGAACAGAATTTAATAATCAGTTATAAACGTCCAACAACAAAGACAAAAGTAAATGTACATGTTGTTTGTTTACATAGTTATAAGGCATCAGCGATTTTTTTAAAAATGGCATTTTTATTTCGTTGATTTCTACGATTTTGGAAAATGGAAAATTGTAAACAATAGTATGTACAGATGCAGTATTTTTTTCTCTACAAAAAACTTATTTACACTTGAATTTAAAAACAAAATAGGGGAGCCAATAATCAAACATTAAAAATTTACCATTGAAATCCCTATGCTGCGTCGCGCAAGTCGCCACCCCGTATGTGTGATCATGGTGTAAAGAATACAAGGTGTAACGTTTCGCAGAATGTGGGCGGACCTCAAATTCAACCAATAGGACATGGTCCGACAAATGGCACGATTGGTAGTACTGAAGTGTATTGTTGAAGACGCTGTCGATGTCAAATTCGAGGTTAGGTTTTGCGTCAGTTGGTGTCAGATTGACGCAAAATGTAACCTGCTAACCCCGAATTTGACATCGACTGACAGTGCCAGCAACATATACGATCGCAACCATGGTTACACCATGATCGCGGCCGTGATGGATTTCCTAAGCAGGACCATCGGGGATTGGTTGACATCTCCCCTCTATTTTCTGAATGACTGCCCATCCCGGGAGCATTTCACCTTGTATTCTTTACACCATGTGTGTGATAATATGCTTATCGGTTGATAGTTTTCTAATTTGCAGATGTCACCTTCATCACTTTGGTATTATTGCATATTGCATATATGGAATTTTTGTTTTAATAGGTTTGATAAAATTTAATTTAACCCCTACCCCCCCCCCCCCCCCCCCACCTTTAACATTTCCATTCTATAATTTCTCCATGCTTGAGTCTTCTTCATGGCTCTCAAAGCCTTGATTACCTCATCTTTGCTTATTTCTTGTATTTATTTTGAACTGCCATTCATTATTGTACATTTTCTAACTGGGTTGATCACTATTTCTATCTTCAGTTGCTTTACTTTAGTAGAAGTCAGTATAAAACTACTCTATTATTTTTAATATTTGGTTGCAATTGGGTATTTGTTCAGTTTTATTTATTACTGTATTTGCTTTTGCTCGCAATTTGACCTTAGACATTGTTACATTCCCAAATTAGGCAAATTTCAACGCGTCGTAGTTAGGCAATTTAGCTTGCATTGTAGCTTAGATCTTTACCGTTAAGCAAGTGCACCATGGCCTCCTGGATTAGTGCGAGACTGACGTCTCTACGCGGCTCGCCACATTTGTATAATTTTTATGATTCTGACACCTACGTACTTTGGCGCCATCTGTTGGGTTTTTGATAAATTATCTGTAACGTAGGCACGACTTCCAAGATTAATATTAATCCAGGAGGCCGTGGACGTATGCAACCAAGCGCACAAGCACAACGTACTGTAGCGCTTCTACAAACTATAAAAAACGCGCCTTGAACTAAAAATGCGGCGGGCCACGTAGAGACGTCAGTCTCGCATTAATCCAGGAGGCTGTGAAGTGCACCTTTGTATTTCATCTTCATACCGTTAGGCGGCACTCGCACTCAACTTTGTTTCTCTGCAGCGAACTGCGGTTTCATTGTCATTGATTAAATTTGACATACATTTTGGCTACTTCTTTGCCATTGGTTGATTCTGACGTACATCCTCCGTTGTATTGGACGGAAGTGTTTGGGAAACATTTGGTCGCTTTGATTTTTTGATAAACAGAAATTCGTTCGGCATCCATCGTAACTTTTTCTTGTGAAAAGGGACGCTTTGTGAAAAACCTCCAGCCATTCCATGGAGTTTGGGGCTTAGATTGTTAATACAATTGCCTTTCGTTGTGAAATCGCTTATTGGCTTAATGTGGTGACTGGCAATTTTCCCCGGGGGCCTGCTTTGCTCTGCCATTAACCAGCTGATTTATGCCACCGGTTGTGCCTCGTGCTCACACGCAGTTTCTGAGATTCCATTTGTTTCTCCATGCTGGGCCTGCTACTTGCCATTTCATCATTTTCTAGCGACTGCCCATGATCTTGCCAGTTCACCTCGAGGTTGTGGTTACAATACAATGGAAGGAACTGCACTGGAAATACCAGGTGTCTAATGCATCGATCGCATTGTAACAACCTCCAGGTGCTGTATTAATATTACTGCTCCTCTTCTTCAAACATCGACTGTCTAATTTAATTTGGTTCATTATAACTGTTAGATTGTACCAGTAATCTGTTTAATTCAACTGTGTGGTGTGCCATAATGCGAAAGTTAATTGGTTTTGTGATGTAAATTGAAAGTTTAAATTTAATCGATGGGTATTCATGTTAACTGTTGAATTGTTTAAACTACTTTGAACTATTACTGAATGGTTTTCAAGCTGTCACATGTCCCGTGTCAGCTTTGAGCTTTTGGCTGTACTGGTAAGCACCCAATTACACAGAGCTGTATAATCCGGTTCACTCGGTATTGTACACGTTCATAGAGTAGCAAATGAGACTACTCGTGTATTCAACAGACGTGTGCCGCACAATAACATTCAGGTATAATACTTGCTCCTGGTTTTAAATGCTACAATTTGTATCTAAATTATATTGTTAATTATTTAAACACTTAATCAATTTATAGTTAAATTGAGGATCATTCTAAATTTGAATTTCATCTTTGCCTTTGAATAAAACTACATGTACATAATGCAAGAGAAGCCGGTAGCGCAGTTGGGTAGCGCTAGGCTTGCTAGTAAGCAAGTCCTCGGTTTGAATCCCGCGGGGGCCGGAATTTTTCCGCAGCCTTGGCGATTGGAATCGGGCTTGGTGAGACCATTCGCAGTTGGGCACCAAATTAACTGCGCTCTACTCAGATCCACAGACCTAAGAGATAGAGTAACAAGGTCAACACATCAACATGACACACACTTCACACAATGGTTGCTGTGCAAGCACAAAAGGCGCGCTCCAACTTTGTATCCCGAATCCGGGGCAAGTTGAGCATTGTACCGCCAGATGCAAGCACATAAAGCACCAGCCTCTACACCGAAAGGTAAAACGAGGTTAATGATAATACATACATACATAATGCATTAAACTTACATCTACAGAACCAATTATATTTACGGTTATGTTCTCTGGTGTTTTATTATTTATTTCTGCGTGTTGCGTACTGTCTTAAGTAACCTCTACGTTGTTCTTTTTGTCTTACCTAGGTTTGTCATTACAAATTTCATCTGAGAGTAGTAATTCTAAAGCTGGACAACAGCGTGGCATCCTTTACAGATTATCACTTGCAAGTAATCGTATTTATTTTGTCAGAACCCACTACCAACTTCGACTTGAGCTGCCACGAGCAAATACTCCCTGGTTACCGTAATAGAAAACAGAGAATTTTTGTTATAGTTGCGCAGCATTGCTTAAATTTCTAGTTTTATATTGTTAGCATAGAAAGCGGTAACAACATTTCATGTTCTTATTGTTTTCTGTGGTTTTTAGTATATCATTTTTCTTTTTTCTGCTGTCTGTTATCGTGTTTCGTATTAGTTTGTTAAGCTCTAAATATTTTATTGTAGTTTTTTGTTTTTCTGATTTAATAGCCCACATTTTTCTATTAACTTCTTAGTATCAACGTCAATTTCTATTTTTCTGGACTTCTCGATATTTGTGGGTTTTTTTTATAACACTTTTTGTTGCCAATTAATTGTTGATTAACTTGATCACCTAAAAAATGTAACATAGTCTCTCATTTCCGGTCAAAATTCCAGTTGGAGAACCTGATATTCGTGTAAAGCGACCCAAACTACACATAGAAAACAAATATCAAAGCTCCACCAAAAAGTTTCCCTATTTTCTGCCATTTGACTTTATTATAATTTCGCAGCTTTCTCTCGGCTGAACGATTGATCAGAAAAAAAACTACAAGCACTTAAAATGTAGGAAATTTTATCCTCTTTTATTTCATATAGGTTCAACGCTTATGAAATTGGATTGTTTTCGGGTAATTTTAGACAAAGTAAAAATTTCGGTTTGTTACACAGTTTTTCCTTTAAAAAACGTATTTCAATTTATTCCTTACAGCACCTATCTACTATCTACTTCATCTTCTATCATTCGTTTGCAAATTCATATAATTTACTGTCATCTGATAAAAGATCATATATTGTACTTTCGTATCCATAGCATCGTCTTATAGGATCAGGGTCCTACCCAGTGATTCTTAGCACACTTTCGCCTTTTGGTTTTTGGCTGTTACCATGGTCAAAAGCCCCAAGAGTGCTGGGAACTGAGGGCGTTGTATTTGATTATATTAGATCCATTGAAGGTTTAGCTTTTTACCATTCTACTCTGGGCTATTACAGGTTAGAATGGGAAAGCTATAGATATAAGTATAATTATCAAGCCTAGCTGTCGAATACTAATAGCATCAGAGTTGGAAAAGATTAAGAGTTGGCCAAGTCAAAGATAGAGTGCAGCCACCTCGAAATTACTGATTCCCATACTCATAAGATATGACTCCCTAAAGGAATATGCACAATTGTATGACCAAAATTTGGCTAATTTATGCCAAAATGTATTGTTAGCTTTTCTCTTACCTTTAGGTCAGCCTTTTATATTTTACTTCAAAAATCATACGCTATAGAAGTGTGCTTGGGGGCCCGTTGCTAGCTTCAGTGAAGACGGCGTGCATTTTTTAGTGATGGAAAGTCCTAATTATCTGGGCGCCAACAAGTTTTATTACTCCCAAGTACACTTATATAGGTGAAAGATAACTTATAAACTTTGCTATATATATGTGTATAGCACATTGCAATCTTTGCAACGTTAACGATTAAATGAAAGAAGCACTTCCTTATATAAATTTATTAATACTTCTTGTTTTGGTTATTATTGTTGCATAAAAGGGAACAATTGTCAACTTCAATTTCCTATCTAATCGTATTCCGAATTATCAAAAGGGGCACCCCATTTAAGATTACGTCAATTAACTTTTTGACTACTTTGTCTGACTCTAATACTAACACACAGTTATTTATTAGCTAGTGTACAATTATGGGGTTATAAACTGTTCTTACTTTTGAAAATATGCGAAATATCACAGTTTTAACTTTAATTGACGTATCTGTAATCGTTACGCTTGCAGAATTGAAGACTAGCCTCTCAGAAGCTTAACCAGCATGCATCACTGACCAAGCTGTCAGATGACCGCAATCAACCGTGCACGACTCTCTCTCCGTAATGAAGTTCATCTGAAGATATTTTCAAACTAATATGATTACGTCGCCCCAAACTTGTTGCTATAATTTTCAATAACGAAAATAGAAGTAGATCGATCTAAAACAATTATACATACCCTGTAATAACAGGCAAAAACTATGCAATGATTTCTGTGGTTCCTTAATCAATGAACATGACTTGGAACTACTTTCTTTGGAAAATGGTACCCGCTCTCAATATCTGCATCAAGCACGCTTTGTTAATAATAACATACCATTAATGAAGAACGAGAAATCCCGGGTTCACCACATTTTTCCACGAAACTCTTAATGCACAGCTATGTTTTGATCATGTCACCGATTCGATAACAAAAACCCGTTATTAATTTCTTACTCTCTTCTTTTTTAAAAACCCTTGCAACTCGGATATTCATTTTTATACGCTTCGACTGCGTTTTCCCAATTGATCGTCTATTCATTGATATATATAAAGTAAACTAATAACACTAATGGAATAGGCTTTTAACACCATTTAATTATTACCAGCGTCAGATAATTTCTCAGCTTTACCATATAAATTTCCTAAACAGTCGACAATTATAATATCAATATGGTACTTGTAGGTTTACTTGGAGAAAAAAATATCTTTAGAAGAAGAACAGAACAAGAACCAGAGTTAGGATCACCACAGATGAAACCTAAATTGTTACGACTGGTAGTAGATGTTTCAGGTAGCATGTACAGGTAAATATAGACTTTAAAAGATATATTTTATTGTTACCTAACTAAATAAAAATGTATTTTTACAGGTTTAATTCTTACGATGGACGTTTAGACAGGGAACTGGAAGCAGTGGTTTTACTAATGGAAGCACTAGAAGGATTTGATGAAAAAATTCAGTATGACATTATGGGGCATTCTGGAGAAGATCATCATATAAAGTTTGTTAAGCGAAACGATCCACCAAGAAATAATAAAGAAAGATTGGATGTTTTAAAAGTAAGTTGATGTTGAAAACTAAATATCTATATCATTAAATATTAAAAATGATAGGTAATGCACGCTCACTCCCAATTCTGCTTTTCTGGCGATAATACTGTAGAAGCAGCGGAATTAGCAACATCGTCCGTATCACAGGAAG
>CALNHX010011850.1:0-29085 GCA_940337035.1 Agriotes lineatus
AAATCCGAATCATCTGCCAGGCTGTGTTCACGGAATGGATTCAATACTGCTACCATCTTCTCCATTATACGATCTGGGTAAACTTCAAGTTCCTCTAACAGTGGGGGTTCATCAAAATCGGTTGAGTAAGTGTAGTCTCCAGTGGCAGGATACGTTTCTGGATACACGTATTGCTCAGATTCTAAAAGTTGGTTGGGAGAATCTGCTGCAGGTGACTGAGCATAATATTTATCATACTCTTGGCGAACTTCTCCAAACGACTGGAAATCTGTTGCATAATATTAGTATAGCTAGGTTATCTTGTAGTGTAAGTCGCCCACTTTGAACTGCTGTTGCTAGAGCCAGTAATGCAAGCGGGATTGAAATTTGACAATATTTTTTGTACAAAGGTACGAATTTAAGTTAGCTGCAGTTTAAGATTTGTATGTACTTAGTACAAACTTTCTTCTCTAATGTAAAACATGTAGACCGTAACAATAGGGTTAATTTATCTCTCTCCTATATTACTGGCTCTAGGAATGGTAATTCAAAGTGGGGGCGACGTACACTAAAAGATTACAGTATAGTTATATTAGAAAAACTATATTCAACATAGCAGTAAATAGTATAATGGAAAAATCTGTGCTGCGTGAAATGTTTAAACAAAACTGCAAAATATTTTGATTTCAATCCATACGACAATACAATTTTAAATTTCTAGCTACAGATGTGTTTATATTAACTGCTTCTTACCTAGTTGTTGGTTTTGAAGCATATTATATTCTGAGTCATAGTACGGATTAATTTTTCTTGCGTTTTCTCCTTGAGGATTCCAAAACAAATCGCTTTCATTCATACTGGAATAACCTGACATTTTGAAATTAAAGTCTAAGTAATCGTGTTGGTTTTCAGTGATATTTTCTCAATTTTTTGGTTTACTTCCCAGATATTATATCTATGGTTACCGCCTACAATTTTTAGGTTACGTGTAGGATCAGAGAGAATTGGCGTTGTTGGCTAAACTGTAAGTAGTGTATACTCACACAACTACCGGTAAATATTTTTTGGCCCCTCTCTACTAGTACAAGTATAGTTGAAATTCTTGTTATGGGTAAAGGTTAAAATATTTAAAAAAAGCAATTACCCCAATATGTTTAAAACAATGCAAAGAAAGCGAATCATTACTACAACAAAATAATTTTTTTTTACATTCCAATAATGTCAACAATGCCTCACCCAGAGAAGAAATCACCAAATCAACAAGAAAATGAAAACCGCTTTGAGCAATAGCGCACCGAAAATTAAAAAACTATTACTATACCTACCTAAAGGATGTAAAACTTATGAAATGTATTGAATGTTCTCATAGTGCCAAAAACCAATGCAGTTACGTCACTATAATACTGTTAATAAAAAAATGTTCGGTGACTGGCCAATTGAAATTATTTCCATTAAAATTACTGTAATACCATAGGCAAATTCGCCTATGTAATACCGAAAAATACGTGTTGAGTTATTCCTTTATAATTTTATTTTCTAAACTTAAAGCATTCGTTTGCCCAATACCAACTTAAATTTCGCGCCTTTTATCTGTATAATAATTTGAGATACTGGCTACGGATTTCTAACAGTACTACCAACATCTACGTTAAACAGTGAATATTTTTAAAAGCTGTGTTTGGCAACCGCTTAAGCTCTTCAGTAAAGTAGGTTGTCTATGCACACATTTGCAAGCAACAGACTGGCAAATACATTTGTCCGTGATAGTACATACTATATTGCTAGCGCGTGTAAGTGGGGAGATCACAGCGTAAGTGACACAGACAACCAACTCTTCTACACACTTGGTGAGCTATGCGCAAGTGTCGTCCGCGTGGTGGGGAAGTGGTCAAGTCATATATATAATACACATATATTGCTGGTAGGGCCTGGAAACTTCATAAAACATTACGGCGCCGACATAGTCTCACTTAGAGTATAACGCGTCTCGTGCGCATGCGTGAGAATTCGAACTCCGCCTTTAGAAACGAATTTTAAACTTGACCACTTCCCATTGGGCGGACGCCGCCGCCGCGCTTACGCACAGCTCACTGTATACATGAAGGAGTTGGTTGTGTGTCTCACTTCATCGGTGAGTTTCCCACTCATAGCCGCTAGCAATATAATAAGTATTAGATATATGGGTCAAGTTTAAAATTCGCTTCTAAAGGCGGAGTTCGAATTCTCACGTATGCGCACGATCCGACTTATACTCTAAGTGAGACTATGTCGGCGCCGTAATGTTTTCGGGCGTTCCGAGGCCCTACTAGCAATATATGTGTATTATATATATGCACGAAACCCGTAGTACTCAGAGTGAGACTATGTCGGCGCCGTAATATTTTCGCCCGTTCCCAGACCCTACTAGCAATATAGAAGTAAAAATATATGCTCAATACATTCATAAACAGTTGACATCCATCGTTACTACGATTTTACATTTATTTGCTTATACCGGTGCGGTAAAATGACTAGAACATTTTAAGCTTTCAGAAACCCTTAAACAACAAATTTACTTTGTAGTAATAAGGGGTACCTATGGCTAAACTGTAGAATCCAGGACAAATTCCCCTCGTTTTACTTTGCTTTCCTTATAATTTTGGTTATGGTTACTAGGGAAACATGATTAATAATAATTAATATTAACAATAGCAGGGAAATGTGCCAGGGATTCTGCAGTTTTCCAAAGGGTATTTGCAGAAATGTTAGTTACGTAATTCCTCTCTCAGTTGGATTTTGAAGAAATAATAGTAATTATTATATACCAAGGGACAAAAGTGCATCATTTGATCCCGCGAGTGAAGTTTATTGCCCGAGACGAAGTCGAAGGCAATAATCACTCAATGGATCAGAGGTACTTTGGTTCCCAGGTATATACGCTATTTTTTGCACTCCCGGATCACCAATCCTCTATATAATAAAGGAGAACGATCCAAACGCGGGTTACGGTAGCGGCGGCATTTGCGTTTGCATGCATTTCACCGTCAGTCACCTCGATTTCGCGACCGGGGCGGAGCCCCAAGAGCCGCCTTGGAGAGGGGCGAAGCCCCGAGGGCCCCCTTAGAGAGGGCATTTGCGTTGGCATGCATTTCGCCGTTGCCTCGATGTCGCGACCTGGGCGGCTCCCCGAGGGCTCCTCGGAGAGAGGCGAAGCCCCGAGGGCTCTCTTGGAGAGGGGAGGAGCCCTGAGGACCCTCTTGGGGAGGCCAGGGATTAAAAGTGGCACTTTGGTCCCTCAAAATGACGCCTAAAGTAGGTCGTTTGGTCCCGCGAGTGCAAAAAGGCAATTAATATTTACGACTTTGACTGTTGACATTTGAAAGCGTTTTGATGCAGGGCTGATTACAAAATTTACTGAAGGCAGCTTGCTTGATGGTAAAGGTGGTTTTGATATTCGGAATTTATAGAAAATGTTAAAAAATTATATATCGGCCCATCGTTTTAATACAATACTCGAGCGTTAAGCATTTTTTGTAATACCTACTTGTTAAATATTTCTTTAAGGACTGTTTACTACTGCGTAAGCAACCTCTTTACGGCCCGGCCGTAAAAAGTGTCCGTAAAGACCACAGCCTGCTAAATTGTATGCCGAACGTCAAAGTGACGTTTGTCACATAAATCCAGCAGCAACCAAGCCTTCAACTCCACATAGAAGAAGGCGCAAAAGACTGCTATAACTCCTGAACATACGCTAAAATAACTTGCTCATTCACAATCTTAACGTCTTTAGGAATATCTTCATCATTTTCTACAGATGTCATAAGTTACGAGCTGGTTACAACTTAAAACTGCTCATAGCCATACACAAAATTGGAAATAAATGACATTTATAAACAACAGTTGCAACGTTCTACGCACTCGCAATCATTCTAAAACGTCATTACACAAACCTAGCGTTTTGATTAAAATAAATTAGAAAAATATAGATATGACCGAATTGTATGTAGGTATTACAAAAACTATTGTACAATACGCGTCCGTTAGGGCCTTTACTGCCTCGCCAGTATTATTCGACTCGCTCTTCGAGCTCGTCTCACAAATTCTCTGGCTCGGCAGTAAAGGCTATCCTAACGGACTTCTACTGTAAAATACTATTACCGCACTCATAATGTAAATAAATATATATCTAAAAATTTACATTTTAAAACTAAACTGTTACAAACAGTAAAACTACAGATTATTTATTTAATATTTTAAGTTAAATACATTCACTCTTCTTCTGAGAAGAAAAAGACATTCACTCTGTAATCAAATTATTTGAAAACAAGCAATCCAGTGAGACAAATGTCTCATTTTAAAAACAAAAAAGACCGTTTTTCAAATAGAACGCGTATTAAATAAAAACTGTACCCAGACCTGGAAGGTGTCAAAGTGGTTGCCTAACCGATCGACGTTTTAAGGCGCAGAGGGTCGCAGCTCCGTTTGGCTGCTGAAACATTTTTATTTAATACGCGTTCTATTTGAAAAACGGTCTTTTTTGTGATTTCTCGAAAACCGGAAGTGTCACGTGACTGAAATTCGGTTCCTGAGCTGACACGACCATTCCAAACATATAACTTTAATAACTTTTTTCTCTATCTCTTATGGTTTGGCTGCTGAAACAGCGTCCCGGACGGACGGACGGACAGACAAGTCTATTAGATAAAGGACAAGTGTAATTGAAAAAATACAGCTTGGTGTTTTATAAAAAAATAGAATTACAGACCAATGATTAGTAAATGTTAGTATTTGGTGTTAGTTTAAAAAAACAATAAGACATTTTAACACAAAGCTATTGTTTAAATGGATCACATCGAAAACTTCTTAACTTAAAGAAAATTATTACTCATTTTGTCGTGAATAAACAGGGTCGTAACTAGGCAAAATTTCGAGCAGGCAAGCCAATATTTTTGCTCCCCGCATTACACCAACGATAGCGGTGACAACAAATATGCAATTTTACTATATACATTCTGCATTTATTTCTGTATACGTGGTTCAATTAGAACAAACAGGTAAGTAGTCAAAAATAAATTCAATATTGTAAATTCTAAAGTTTTAAAAATAAAAACTAAATGTTAAACAACAATATAGAACACAAATAAAGTAGGAACAAAAACAAGAATATAAAACACAATTCTAATTTTTTTAATGTAAAAGGTTTTACACAAAGAACTTCTTTTGCAAGTGGAAGTTTTGAAGCTTTTTAAAAATATCAAAGGGAAAAGTTGTTCACCCTGTATCTGCTGTTTACCTTCAATCTGCTGGCAAATAAATGGGGATGCGGAAAGTTCGTTCCCGACATTTCGTTCCCCACATTTCGTACCCCACATTTCGTTCGCGGGATATTTCGTCTCCCCACATCTCGTACCCGGAAACTTCGTTCCCGACCGAGCTCAATTTGTCTCCTAGATTACAGGGTGTTGAAAAACGAGTGCAGCGATTGGAATACAGTTAAAAAATGAAAGATATTTTAATTAATTTATTTATTATAATAAACTTATAACAACAAAATAAATTGTATTTATTAAAAATGATGGTTTACTCTAAGTATTTTCCTGATATTTTATATGGGGTCCTAATTTCTCATTCTGGACAACTTTTCTTAGTAATATCATGAACAAAAAGAGTAGTTTACCTGAAAAGGAAATAGTTTTTGCTTAACCGTCAAGGCCGACTTGTTTTTGAAAAACTGAAAATTTTCTACAAACCAAGCAGGAATCATAATTCGTATAAAATGTTTATCTAAAACTAAAAATTTAATGTAATTCCATCTTGTAAACTCAAGCCGGGGACATACTGTATATAGTTCTTATAAGTGTATTATAATAAATAAATTAATTAAAATATCTTTCATTTTTCTAACTGCATTCCGATCGCTGCACTCGTTTTTCAACACCCTATAATTTAGGAGACAAATTGAGCTCGCTCGGGAACGAAGTTTCCGGGTACGAGATGTGGGGAGACGAAATATCCTGGGAACGAAATGTGGGGTAAGAAATGTGGGGAACGAAATGTGGGGAACGACCTTTCCGCATACCAAATAAATGTATCTATTTTTGTCAAAGATAAAAACTTAAGCTGTATGTGCAAAATATTATTTCCATCTGAGATAAAGTAAGAAATAAACATAATTTAATTTTTATAAGATGTTTATCCTGTATATTTTAGGTTGATTATTTCACTCATCATACTACTTATCCAATGATGTGGCTCTATTCTAGAAAATCAACCAATCACATGGCTTTATAAGTGACAATTTCCCAAGGGAAATTATCGCAGCGATAAAGTCCCAAGGGAATTTATCGTGTCTTGCCAAGTAACAATGCGTATCCTTTATATAAACAAATTTTACATTAATTACTTACGCCGCAGTCAATTATAGCATGGAAAAGCTGCGGTACGCCTTTTGAGTGAAGTTTACTTAGATTTTGTACTTCTGCTAACGTTTATTTCATTGTTACATCAATATTTGTGGTAGCATGTCTTAGAATAAAATTAGTAGTAAAAAAGGTAGAAAAATTGTGTCTGTCGTGGACGACGAAAAATTTGATGTTTGTTTACGCGTCCGCGTCAGTCATCAGCGCTGGATCCTGTCAACGCTTCGTCCTATACAACAATGAGTCGTTTTGAGAATATGAGTGTGCAACAAATCAACGAAGAAATCGAAAATAAAAAGTCCGAATACACGAAGAAGAACCAAGAGTGTTTGTGGAGAGTTTTTATGAGTTTTTGCGTCGAGAAAAAGTATGTACTGTTGCCTACGACACCAGTGACTGAATTAGCCAATATTTTATGTGATTTTGGCTTTAATATGAAAAAAACGAATGGTGAAGATTATAAAGAATATAGTGTAAAAACCATTTGGAACACTGTTGAGAAAATGCTCCAAAGAAAATACTTTGAAAAACACGGTGTGACATTCAACCCCTTTGAAGATATCGAGTTTAAAAAAGCCCGTGATGCTAAAAGTGCTTTAAGAAAGAATTTACAGTTGCGTGTTGAAAAAAGAAAGAGAAGTTTCGATGCTCTAAGAATTCATGAGCTTAACCAAATAATAGATTCTTGTGACGAGAACACCCCAAATGGTCTCCAACAAATATTTTACCATGTTGTTTCATACGAGCTTGCCTGGCGTGGAGGGGAAGCGACGAATTGTATGACGTGGTTTTTTCAAGAGGAGAGAAAAAATGATGGTAGTTGTTCCAATCGGATTATTTATAAGCCGTTCACGGCCTTTTTGGGACAGAGTTGGCTATGATTTTTTCTTTTCATGTTGGACTAACTGATTCGATGATGTAGCGGATGCAGCCTTTTTTTTCTGTCAGTGTCTGTTCGACATTTTCTTTCCACCACATTGCCAGATTTATTATTTTAATATTCGTAAGAAAATAAATGATTTATCAAATGTGTAAAAATAATTTTAGTTTCCGTCAAAGGAAAAGTCAAAATGCCCAAAATAATTTTGTTACAACAAAAAATTTCCATTAAACGATGGTACTTCCAATTTAAAAAGGACAGACCAAATTTAAAAAAAAAACGCGAGTCGATGTGGAGACTAAAGAATATCCGGCAACAATGTACCTATTCAGAAAATATAACCTTAAACTGAAAACAACCTAACCTAACACAAAAAGTGTCAATTTCCATGAGGGAGTTTTATTGCAACAGAGGTTCTGCCAACAAAATTACTAGATGGTCATAGCCTCACCTGACCCAAAAAAATCGTGAACGGCTTATATAACCCGTTATTTATGAAAACTTGCCAAGTAGAGGACAAAAAGTGCTCTCAAAATAAATGGCTAACTGCAAACGTAAACCACCCAGAAAAATGTCCAGTTAGATTGTTTAAAAAGTTAATAGAAAAAAAGAACATCCAATATAACTACCGATAGAATGTTCTTAACTCCCAACTCAAACTACAAAAATTCATATTGGTATAAAAATATGCCTGTGGGAAAAAATGATATTTCAAAATGGACGAAAACGGCTGCGGAAAAAATTGGACTAGATGTTACAAATAGAAAGATTACGAACCACTCAAAAAGGTAATGTATGTCGTATTTTTTACTAATATCTAATTACTGACGAAATATTTTAATTTTTAGATCGTCAGCAGTTTCTCAACTGGCAAAAAAAGATGTAGGTGAACAGCAGTTAATTCAATTAACAGGACATTCTAGTGCCTCCTCAAAAAGGCCCTACTTACAAATGGATGACGAACACCACTTGCAACTAGTCAGTGAGTTACGTGCAACAAAGACTACTATAGTACAAGAAACAACAACGACGGCGTCAACAAGTAACGCATCAAACTTATTGCATGTAGCTAACGAGCTAGGTGATAGTAATGAAAATGCAAAACCTACCATTATATTTCAAAATTGTACGATAAATAGTAGTCTGGAATTAAAGCAGAAAAAGACAGAATTAATTTTTAACATATGTTTAGTGTGCCTGCTTGATCCTAAATTTTGAGAGTACAATAAAATTTTCGATGTCCCGAGATTTAAATACTTCGCATATGAACTTGCAAAAATTTAGAATAGTGAAAAAATGTACCAAACTTTACAAGCTAATAAATTATAATGAGTTGTATCGAATATTAATATTAATATTAATTTTTCGTTTAAATGTATAATTCGACCAATAAACTTGTATCTTCAGTTCTCCACTGTTTGAGATACGTAGATGCATGTGTTATTCAGGTATATTAGTTTAAGATGTGCGACAATTTACCAGTAAATTATGGCTATAATAAAATAGATCATGAATAGCATAGTTATTTAAGTTATTGTTACGTTTTACGTTTTGGGCTATTAAAAATTATACGCCGCTTCTGTTTTAAGCATTTATTTACAACGATTTATCTTAATCTATTTACACAACACAAGAACTATTAAGGCGGAACACACATTATTTTTAAACTAACAGGACTATTTCTAACAACAGATATAGTTTTTTATTTACACGCGATTTCAACATTAATGATTTATATTGCAATATTTATTTGTTATACAAGCGTTATTTATCGCGCTAGATTTATGTACACACGAGTTTATTTATATGGCAACTTCTTCCAAGCTGGAGTCAGCACTCGGACTTCTACTGTCCTCTTATTTCCTTTGTCCGTATTTATATATGCGTCGGGTAAGTCATTCCGGAAGCGTCGAGATCTCGCGCGATTCTTTTAGCAACGCTGACGTGTTTGCGCGCCTGAGTCGCCAAGGTCGTTTCTCGAAGCCTGGGAAGCTGTGAGTCATCCGTCCGCATGTGAACCGGCTCAAGGTCGTGACACTGCCCCCGCCTGTCATTCTCAAATAAACGAGATGCTGAGTCATATGTCTCCAACGCCCCGGCCCCAAGATCGTTACATTATTTTGCAAAAACCTTATGTTTCTTATGTCGGAATTATACACACAGCCTTTCATAAATTCTTCTCGGAAACGGGCTTGCTTCTTTTGAACTCGATGGAGTCAGTGTACTTGCAAAAATTGTAAACAAAACCCGACACGCGCGTCTTATTGCAGGAGTCACGCCAGACTGAGGCTGCTTGTGGCTTGAGCGTACACTGTAATGGCTCCCATTGAATGTTAAAATATTCTTATCTTTGAACCTACTAGAGTTAATAAACTGCCGAAAAGCTGAGAGCCGCTCCGATCTGACACAAATGCGTCCGTGATGAAAGCATGTAGCGCTTATCGTATAATTTATAGTCATGAAATAAAAATTACTCGTGCTTTATTTAAATTAAAATAGAAGAATATCGAAACAAATTAGTACAAAAAAAGTCTCTTCTCGAATAAAAAAAATCTTGAGTGACTGGTTTGTTATAATAGAGCCATGACACCTTGGTTCCTTATACCAAACCGTCACTTGTCTAAAATATACATATTTTTATCAAGAACAAAAACCTAAGCGTGTTTTTCACGATTACAATACTTCCTGCACCTGAAACAAGAAAAGTACAAAGTATATATTCTTACGTAACCAGCAGAACATATTAGAAATAAACACATCTATTCGTTAAAATAAAAAAATAATAACACAAATAAAATAATAGAAAATTGAATAAAAAACGTAAAATGCAGTTCTAACAAGTAAGTATAGTATTCCAACAAAAATGTGGTAAGCTATTTAAAATCAAGTACGTCATGGAAAGTGTAAGTCATGTCTAAGGTGATTTCATATAATCAATAAACCATTTTCTAATGTCAAGCATTTTTCAAGTAATGATGACAGTTCATCTGTAAATTGTACATGTAACTATTTTGTTCAATTATTGCAACATTTTGCATGATTTAAGTAGGTAGTAGTTGTTTAACATTGCAATTATTTCCGGTGTATTTATTCAATAATAGCATTAATTAATATTGCCCAAATAAGTGGGTAACTCTTACTGGGTCCAGGTTTAATTTAAATTCACTTTGACTGATTCAAAGAATACCAAGTAACAGAAATTTCATTTATTCACCATTATGTACAGTTCAAGTATTAAGGATATAATTAAATAAGCATGTACATTATTTATAATCATATGTACAAAATTAACATCTAATTGTATTCCACTTGCGGTTAGACCACCCAAATGGCAGGAGTGAGTTCGGTTCCCAACTAGTTGACACTGCTGGTATTCCCAGGGCATGATGTTGGCAGTACTGTAAATTTAAACAACCGTCAACATAAGTGCAGTGCATACATGGTGTTATCAGCTACTTTATTTAATGAAAGCAAATAAATGTTTATATACTACCTTGGATTACTTTCTCTTGAAGGCGAAATCTCCCCCAGGTGCGCGGCTGTGGAATTTGGCTCAGCAATAACAGCGGGCGGTGGAAAGTTATTTTTGTTTAATAGTGGGTGAGCAGCCCGTGTCAAGGACGTGTAACCACAATGCTCAAGGTGTGCTAATTTTAGACCTGGTGGAATTGCATATTGTGCTGGGAAGTTCGGGCGCCGTTTTGGCCAAAAAGGTTTTGGTGTCGCCGGACTGTGAAAATACAGCCAGGCCTGCACTTCCGGAGAAATTATTCGACGTCATTCGGTCTCGGAGAGAAATTTAGCACTGTTCATTGGCGGCGCTGATCTCCAGGCGCCCGCTAGTAACAGCTAAGAAACTATGGGGTTTTCTGGAGCTTTGGAATTAGCTTGAGCTAGGTGGCCCGATTCTCAGATCCGCGTTGCTCTTGAAATGAAGACGTTATGGGAGTTTTGAGACTCTGCATTATTTAAAACCACGTAATCCGATTTTCAGGTCTGTGTTGTTTTAAATTAAGAAGTTATAGGAGTTTCGGAACTTTGAATTATTTAAAACAGCATAACCCGATTCTCAGGTTTGCGTTGTTTCAAACTAAGAAGTTATGGGAGTTCTGGGACTTTGAATTACTTAAAACAGCGTAACCCGATTCTCAGGTCTGCATTGTTTCAAATTACGATATTATTGGGAATTTGTTAGCTATTTACCTAAAGTCAGTTTATTTACAGGACGGATAATAACTTGAGACAGCGGGACGGGTTAACTAGTGATTTATTCTTCGGGAATCTAAATCTAGATTTTTTCGAATAATTCTGGTATAATTCTGGTGGCCCATCTTGGACAGGAGCGAAGCTCTTCCCCAGATGAGGGCCGCAGGATCGGCCGGAGAATCTAAGTTTGCTTTACCAGAATAATTCTCTTCGAGTTCGGCGGAATAATTTGATTTTATATTCCTGGTTGTTCTCCCTCTTTGGCACCAAGGCGGGAGTGGAAGTGCGCGACGAACGCTTCCTCATTGCAATTGCACATAAAGGCAAACCTCCGGCCGCTGGCGCTCTGAGGTTCTTGTAACGCTAAAACGCGAAGATTAAACGCTCTTAATTTCAGATTAAAGTTCAGTAGCGCTTAATCAGGAGCGAAACGTTACATCAGTTTTTAAAACCGTATGCTAGCATAGAACATGTTAACATGTTTTCCAAAATTCTCAATCCATATGTCAAATTTGAAGGTTGTTATCGAAGTTTCACTAAATGACAATCAGTCATTTTATGAATTAAATTACGAAGTGACTTATTACTGTTCTCAACGCTGGTCTGATTTTAGGTAGCTTTTCAATTTCTGGTTGGAATAATATACACATTATTATATATGTAATAATTCAATATAGTTTAGGAAAATTAGTCAGCTAATTATCTTCTTATAATAATATATTTGACGTTTCGTCAGCTCAGCTGACTTCCTTAGAAAATACACATTACGTTGAAATACAATAGACATGTAATGTCGATTGCAATTTTTAGAATGTGAAGTTGTAAAATGTTCTATGGTTAATAATAATTCTTACAATATAACTTGAAAAGAATATTTAAAACGATTTTGTATATATATAATGTCATATGTGTATTTTCTGAGGAAGTCAGCTGAGCTGACGAAACGTCAAATATATTATTATAAGAAGATAATTAGCTGACTAATTTTCCTAAACTATATTGAATATACCTAAAAGACAGCTGTTATAAACAAATATAATTTTAATACGTAATAATAGTTATTTTTTATACAAGACGATAACATTTTATGACCGTGTATAAAATTATATAGCAAATTTTAAAAAATAAGAAAAACTGAAGAAAAACATAAAACAGGTAGTTTATCTACCCTTGCTGTCAAAGTATTACTTTATTTACTTTTGCGGCTAAAGAGCTATCTGACCTACTATTTTTACTATAAAAGGGCACACTTTAACATCTGCTGTAGAAAAAATAATATTAATGCTACTCATGGGAACTTGAAAATTCGTTTACCTATTACCTCACCTTGAATGTTTAATATACAGTGCTAATATACAGAATGGGAACATAGGCAGTCAAATGTGCTAGAATACAGTTTATGGGCTTTGTATGCGTTAGAGTGAAATATACCTATATGCAATTAACATCTAGCATCCGCAGAATTAAGGTGTTTTGTTTTCAGAAAACACTCAATCCTAGGATACTAGATTTTAAAACATATATTTATGTCTATTTCTGTCTAACGCATGCAAAGCCCATAAACTGTATTCTAACTCATTTGACTACCTATGTTCGCATTCTGTACATTAGCACTGTATAGTATTAATTTTAGATACAATTTTTTCTTAATTTCTGTTCCGCAAATCCTGACATACGTTTCAAATGAGATAATCTGCGAGAGATCTTTCTATAAATATTAAAGATATACAAGAAAGTCTGTCTTGACACATATTCGACCTTAAAGAATTTTAATTCGTTTTATGTTAAAAAATTATCGTTGGTATTGAATGTAATGAGCGCATTCCTCTTTATAATAATTAGCATTATTTAGAATAAAATCCCAGTGTCATTTTGGATCTCCTTGCCGCTTGCGCCCCTAGTCGGAGGGCTACTCGGCCTATACCTAACTAGGGCCCTGGGAAACAACCACAATTGAGTGGCTTGCAAAAAAAATTAAAGCTATACAAAATAAACACAGAAGAAAATAGCACTTTCGCCCGCTGCGAAAATAAAGCACATAAACAGATGACGTGAAAATAGCCAAAACTGTAAGCATTGTTAGGGTTGTGGTGGCAATTTCATGGGAGGGAAAATATTGCAACGTCCTGCTTATAGCGCTATATTATCAGTTGTGGATTTTAGTTTCCTGAAGAAGTGTTGAAAGGGCATTTTTTTTCAGTTTGATACTGAACTAAAGTAGAGTATCAAAGAATGGTTGCGACAACATTATGTATGAATTTTCTAGTATGAGGAAGCAATTCGAGAAGTCGTGTGCTATTGATAATATATATTTTTAAATACTATGTTAATAAAATTATCTTCCAATCGTGTTTCAATTGAATCAACGTCGTAAAAATAAACGATTATCTGAAAATAATAGGCTAGTACTTACTACAAAAAGAAGAGAGGGCAGCCCTTTATAGCAATTTTGGTCTTATATATCTTCAAACATTTTCTGATTTGCACAGATTTTTAATTTTATATTTATAGAATATTTTAAAAAATCATAAAAATGGAATAACAATACTATTACAATATATATTCAACTTCAAATAAGGCGTTCTATTTTAAAATAGTAGCATCATCGTAAAACTTCCAGTAAGATTATTGCCGTTTTACATTAAAACAAAGTTCACTAGGATGCGTAAATGGTACTCCTAATTTTGTTTACTTATTATCAGTTATTATTGACTAGCAACCAGTGAGACAAATGTCTCAGTTAATAAAACAAAAAAGACCGTTTTTCAAATAGAACGCGTATTAAATAAAAACAATATTTTTTAAAATCACGTGATTGAAATTCGGTTCCTGACCTGACATGACCATTCCAAACATATAACTTTAATAACTTTTTTTCTATCTCTTACGGTTTGGCTGCTGAAACAGCGTCCCGGACGGACCAGCATCCCGGACGGACGGAAATCACGTGATTTCTCGAAAACCGGAAGTGTCACGTGACTGAAATTCGGTTCCTGGGCTAACATGACCATTCCAAACATATAACTTTCATACCTCTTTTCTCTATCTCTAACGGTTTGGCTGCTGAAACAGCGTCCCGGACGCATACGTAATCTGCAGACGCATAAGGTATTATGACAACTGTTCGGCTACAATCGGTAATTGATTAATATGGAGCCAATGAACGTTTATGTAAAGTGCAGACACAGAGGGGCATTAGACGTCTGCAGTTTACTCAGTGGTTTCGCTTTGACATGCTATATCTTGTTTTCCGCTTAGTCAAAGAACTAGTTGTTAGTTCGTGAAAAGACTATTTAAAGTGCCGGCTAAAATTACTATAAATTGCTTAAATATGGAAAGTATGCTCCCAGAAGGCTACGAGTAAAAATTTGTAAACGATACAACTGTTAGATTAAATCAACTATACTTGGCGCAGCGAACAAATACAGTGACTTATGCAACCCAAATAACATATTTCAAAGCTGACTGGATCAGTATTTGAATAATAATTACTAAGAATCAGAGATGGCGGTTCTCATAATTAGAACTTAATTTCATCTGACATTAAATAATTGTTTGAGGTTATGATGCAAATAGAAACCTCGACCAATTTAAAAATGCCCGGGAGTAGAAGTCAGTTTCTATAGCATCAAAATTGTGACAGAAGTAAAGCATTTGCTCCCTAGAGACTAAGGGCCGATTCTACAATACAAGTATATACTTAGAATAAGCTACCCAAAGTATAATTGTCATAGTTTTTCTTTGTTACAACAATCGTTTCTAGGGTATTTATTCCCGGGATAACTTTATCTTTCGATTGTAGAACCGGCCCTAAATAAGACAAAAATTTCCCTAGGGAGTTTTCATTATGACTGACAGAACAATTATGTCCAATTCGAGGTTATCAGTGCAATTTCAGACTCTCGGGCTTCGCCCTCTAGTCAGAAATTGTACCTCAGCAAAATAACGCATTTCTCTCCCTCATTGCATAATCTACTATATTGTCTACATATTACAAGTGCCACAAATGTCATGCTTTTAAGTTTCTATTTGTATCATAACCTCAAAAAATTATTTAATGCAGAAGAAATGAAGTCTAATTATGAGAACCGCCATCTCTGATTCTTTAGTAATTATTATTCAAATACTGATCCAGTCAGCTTTGAAATATGTTATTTGGGTTGCATAAGCCACTCTATTTGTTCGCTGCGCCAAGTATAATAAGAAGTAGTTGAGGTTAGCTTCGCATGTTTATATTTCAACCAACCCAAAGTTTACAGACCGAAAAAAATGCGTAGATATACAAATACAACCTGTATCTAACCAAATTTTGCGCTTACAAAATGTAATTTTTCGAAAACAGTAAAAAAGGTGACATTTTCATTTTGTTTTCAATGTATGAAGCGATTCATTTTCGTACACACAATACAGACACACACAACAGGACGCAAAATAATTTTAAGTTCTAAAACGTCCAGTTGTTGAAGTCCGAAGTCCCTTTCGACCAAATTTTGAGTTAACAAGGATCACTATGCAAAAAATACGTGAACAACACATATGAAAGCAACTTGTTTTACTCATTTGCAAATTCGTGAAAAACAGTATGACTTTCATAACTATTTGTACAATACACTATTGGGTTCTAAAATACAAAAATAACTATTTATTGGACCACTGTCCTAAGTGAATTATTTTTAACATCGATGTTAAGAGTTAGTCCCAAGAAGCGTGCATTCTACATGAGAGTGCAGAAAGTAAGTACTTTCTGCACTGTCGTAGGAGTAGCATATTATTATACTAGTTAATAAGAGGGCCCATTGTAGCACGAGTGGGTTGGGGCACGAGGTGAGTAACGAGGAGTGCTCCAATAGAACGAGAGCTGCAATAATTTTGTTTCTATTTTGCGTTTAGAATAACTCCATTCTAGCAACCAAATGACGTCATTTAAGTGTTAGAATAAGTCGCTATAGAATGACGTCATTTCGGGTGCTAGAATGGAGTTATTCTAAATGCAAAATAGAAAACATTTTTTATTTTTAATTTATAAAATGGTATAAAGCGGCACAATAGTAGAAATAGTATAAAACACTCGTTGCAGAAGGTCCTTCAAGCACTCATTTGTTCATCAACTCGCAAGCCATGCGGCTTGTTTCGGAATTTCAAATTCGTGCTTGAATAGATGCCTTCTGCAACTTGTATTTTAATATACTATTATTAAACGAGGATAATACACTAATGTTATTTACTTTCCACAAAAATATCGAAAACTTTTAATTATAACATTTCATAAATATGACAATCTGTCAGTTGGCTGAAACAAGGTAGGCCGTTTCAATGTTTTTGATATGAAAATAACAATACAAAAACTGTGCTTTGATATACTCCATTATCGAACTGTTTTCGATGTTATAATAACCACATTGTGACATTACTATACGTAAATAGTATATTTGTCGCCAAAAGATAAAAGTATAGTTTCTTTTCGTGGGATGAAGATTTGACCACGAGCAGTGTCATAGTAATTTTACGAACGAAAAATTTTATAGCAAGAAGTAAATGTTATTTTTTCCACAAATATAAAAATAATTAAATTTACATTATGTATTGCAAAAACTACAAATGAATTTAATCTGACCGTTTTATTTATTCATTTCCATAGCAACGCGCACTTTCTTCTGTAGAGTGAAATAAAGAGCTACTTTATAAACGTAAAACTATCTAATAAAGCACTATTTTATAACTCAGTCTAACATAAAGTAATTTTTACCCTCGTAAAACTACCACTCTGGCAAAAAAATCACTTTTTGTACAACTGTCATTAAAATTGACATTTCTGTTCCAGGTAACTACACTTATATACGTCAAAATTAAATATTATGAGAGAGCACCTTAAAAGTAAACACTTTTAACATGTGTTAAAAATACTACTTAGTAAACTAATATTTGTCAGGTAACTAATGAAAATCAATAATTTTCAGTTGTTCGACAGCTCGTTATTTAAAAAAAAATAGTAAGGCTTTCTGTATTCTAATCAAATGTCAAAACTAGCATGATTATTTTGAAAAATGTCTACCACGATTTGCTATATTATACTCACTTATAATACCATGAGTAGTCAAAGTTATGTCGACTATTTTTGCGGTGGTGTCACTACTCATGTCCATTGCGCTTTGGTACGATTAGGACGAGTGCGCTAGCACGAGTCCTAATCCCAAGCGCAATGGACATGAGTAGTGATACCACCGCAAAAATAATCTACTTAACTTTGACTAAGAATGGTATTCGAGGGACTATTTAATGAACCAAACTACCTTTTGAAATTAGTTATCAGTTAATCTAGCAACAAACTACGCAATTTCTATAGTAACAGAACACTAATATTGACTTTTTCTAATAGAAATCGCATTTGTTAAAAATACTCAAGGGTAATACCACAAGCAGTGGATATATTTTTGACAAATATTTTGTCGTTTCCATGTAAATTATTGCGTTTAAATTTCACGATACAAAATCTTATCAAAATGTCACGAGCCGAAGGCGAGTGACATTTAAATGTGATTTTGTTGAGTGAAATTTGCAATAATTTTTATGGAAATGGCAAAATATTTTTAAAAATATATCTACTTCGAGTGGTATTTGGGACGGACTATTTAACAATATTAATACATAAACGATTAACTTTATTGAAAAATAATCCAACAATTAATATAATTATTTATTCTCAATTAAATTCAGCAAAATACTTCCAAAACACAGCATTTTAAAATTTTTAAAACAAACCACAGAGTT
Organism: Agriotes lineatus; assembly: GCA_940337035.1. Classification (NCBI taxonomy): domain Eukaryota; kingdom Metazoa; phylum Arthropoda; class Insecta; order Coleoptera; family Elateridae; genus Agriotes; species Agriotes lineatus. The sequence continues at coordinate 18,232 of CALNHX010011850.1, forward strand.
TGTTGGTGTTTAGTTTTACGTAACCTAGCGATATCGCTAAGGACAGAACATCGTTGCTAAGCGATACTTCGCAACAGGCTATTTATTTTTTGAGTACGTACTTTGTTTTGTGAATATTTTGCATGGTGCCCAATATTCAGTGATATACTGCTGTTATTGGTTGAAAAAAGCAAATGTCTGCAATGTGATTGGCTTATATGTTATAGTGTTGAATAGTCACTTGAATACCTTCTAGGAAGATATATCCACTGATATTTTTTGATGGTCAAGAAACGTCAGAATTCTGGATTTTCATTGGTCACTTTTTGACAGATGACAGGTGAATTGAATAGTCAATTAATAAAAGTTACATTTAGTCATAAAAATAATTTTGCTGATTTTTAGTGACTGTTGTACAATAGTATATTCACGAATTTGCAGTTTTATTAACGATGGCGAAGTCCGAATGTATCAAGCAAATAAGAAAAAAAAGTTGCCTTCATACGTGTTGTACACATTATTTCTTTTGCATAGTGATCGCTGGTAACTCGAAATTGGCCGAAAAGCAGTCATATTACAAACATGCAGTAACGCGAGAAAATTCTTATTTCAAAGTTAAATAATAGAATCTAATTAGGACCTGACCAAAGCTTCGTTTAATCGGAATGAACCGAACATTTCAGAAAACACACAATAATAATAATAGTCTCTATTTATCTACTCAAGATAACAATAAATAAGAAAAGATAGTGGTCACGGTGCTTGCGTAAAGTGCAGACGTATTATAATTCAACACGTCTGCAGTTTACTTCTGTTTTGATTGGCGGTACGACTTCGAAGAAACGATGTGATGGGTTATACCTTATGCGTCTGCAGATTACATATATGCGTCCCGGACGGACCAGCGGTCCCGGACAGACAAGTCTAATAGATAAAGGATGATTTCTTTCATATCCATAATAATGCTTATTCACCATGGTTTCTGTTAGTTTAATAATGACAAAAATTTAACTTTAAAAATTAATCGTGGTTAAAAATGTGCCAAAATTAAATTTGCTTGTGCATAATTTTAACATGATTATTAAAGTTGCTTCACCAACTGAATTTTATCTATTTATTCAGGAAATAATCACGCCGATCATCCCGTGTGCATGTAATCTACCCTGAATAAATTTTGACGATTTTCCGGTCAGAATGTTTTGCTCTGAACAAATATATCTCGTAAATATTTTTCGGCAAAATCCCCTTGTGCAAGGCACTCGGGATTCTTGTTGAGTGGCAAATTTTGCTTGACAATTTTCTTACAAAACATTCTGACAGAAAATTTAATCGGCTATTTTAATGCATTGGGATGTTACTATTCATTATTATTTTTATTATAAATCCATAATCATGCGTAATTACCATGGTTTCAGTCAATTTAATAACGATAGAAGTTAATATGTCAAAATTTAACTGCGGTTAAAATGTGTCAGAATTTAAACCCTTCTGAATAAGTTTGACATCATTATCAAAAGGTGCTTTACCAAGTAAGTTGTATTTATTCATTTAGGAAATAATCACACCGAATATCCCGCGTACGCTAGCCTGAATAAAGTTTACGATTTTCTCATTTTTTTTCAAACTGTTTTGCTCTGGAGAAATATATCTCGTAAATTTCTTAGCAAAACATCTGAAAAAAAAATTCAAAATTTAATCGGCTATTTTAATGCATTTGAGATATTACTGTCGGAAATGAAATTTAAAGATATTCGAAGATCTTTGTAAAAATGTTTTACCTACTCCTTACTTTGAATGTATAGGAGCCACAGCCATTGCCAACTTGCAAGATTGTTATGCATCAATCCTAGTGTGAAACTAAATTAAACTAACCTAAGATTTTCGGTAACCGATGTGATCGTTCTGTTTTTGAAAAAGTTAAAGAAATATAGTTTTACAAACTATTGTTTATTGAAGTGGTTACAGATTTTTTTTAGCTTTATCGGATACGTTCGAATGGTAGATATTTAAACTTTACTTTTAAAATTAGAATGTAAATAATGGTTGAGCTTATATCTTTGCTTTAGTTGTAGCAATTGCTGTTGTTTTGAAACTAATCAATTTTTATATGTATTGCAGTATTCTCTTTTGCATAAAAAAGATACTGCTCATAATGATAGCATTTGGAGTTGTGCGTGGGGGAGACATACAAAGAAAAAGGACACTCATGACGACGGTGAACATTCCAGGTACGCAGCTTTAATATTGTGTTAGGACTTGACGTAAAACATGTTCCTGTATATATCAATTTGAACTTATTATTACTTTCGTGCTAGATGACTATTGATTTTCTGCTTTTATAATTTTAGAGATTCCATAGCATCTGACGATGGCTCAGCCGAATATATAGTTACAGGTGGCGTCGATGATTTAGTTAAAGTATGGGAATTAGAAGATGATACTTTAAAAAAGAAGCATGAGTTAGAAGGACATTCTTTGAGTTCGTATCAGTTGCTGTTAGTAATGATGGAAAATGTAAGGAAATATTTTCTTTACTGATATTTTATGTATTTTAAGTGATAACATTATAAAACTTTTTTTTTTAGTGTGTGCCTCAAGTTCTTTAGATTCTAGTATGAGAATTTGGGATTTACAAAAAGGAGATAAACTTGCAACCATCGATTGTGGTCCTGTAGATCTGTGGACAGTGGCGTTTAGTCCAGATGATAAACATATTATTTCAGGTTCTCATGCAGGCAAAGTCTCTCTGTACAGTGTGGAAACTGCCAACCTGAACAAACACTTGATACTAGAGGAAATTTACATTGAGTATAGCTTATGTATGTTAAATTTACATTGAGTATAGCTTATGTATGTTTACATATACAGGTGATTCTAAAATGGCGCATTTCCTCTACAGTACGTTGTAGAGGACCAGCCCTGGTAAAAATGTTTAAAAAATTCTATCTGATATCGTTCACGATAAACAGTTTTTGTGAAATACTCCTGGTGCTTCATGTTGGCTTCTTTTGCTGGATTTCCAAGATTTGTTTTAGCTCTTTGATTCAACCTCATACCATTCGCATCAGGGTGTCTTCTATTGGGGTACCTTTCTGCATATACTCTGAGCTTCATTCCCATTATTATGCCATTCACCCAATATTAGTAGCATGGCTACCTATTCACTATTAGTATACATTTTTTACAAAATTAAATAAAAAAGGTCAGATAAAAAATACCTGACATCAGGTTGATGTAAACGATCTAACAATAGATGTTATTGCTATTCATAATTTTGGCATTGTTGCCAATGCATTTTCAAAGCATTTTAACGAAGAAATTTGATTTTTATAATTAAAATTATGGCAAATTACACGCTGTCACCATTCTTCAAAATGAATAAGAACAAAAAAGTTGAGTTCTTAAGTCTACCCCTTTATTACTCAGTGAATTAATGATAACAATTTTTAAATATTTTTCCAGGCTGCATCAACAGTCCCCTACAATGTACTGTAGAGCAGTGTTTCTCAAAGTGATGGTCCGTGGACCAATGCGGTCCGTGAGCACGATGTAGCCGGTCCGCGAAGTCGATTGTTGATTTCGACAATCGACTTGATTATGTTGTCCGTCTACCATGTCAAAATATAGGAATAGTATGAAGATTCATACCCCATTTCGTGTGGCGCTGTCATTAATTGAACTGCGGATAGAGAAATTGTCCAAGAATAAGCAAGCCCATTTATCACATTAAGACAGCATTGTATATTTGTTAATAAATGTAATGGTCCCTCATACATTAGTAAATAATATACCAGTCCGCCACATTTAATAGTTTGGGAAACACTGCTGTAGAGGAAATGCACCATTTTGGAATCACCATGTATAAGGAAAAGTTAGCAGCCTATTAGTTTTGCATGATAATGTCTTAGCATCTGCAATAAGAATGTATTTATAGTTGTTTTTGTAAGTATTGTCAGTAGTATGCTCTCACGAGTCTATAATTTATTTTAATTTTATGAATATTCTAAATTTCAAGTTTGAAGTTATTCAGAGGAAATTTAAATTTAGTACTTATTCATTGTAATGTTACATGTTATTTAGAAAATATTGGAATGGATAGAGAGTATGTAATTGCATTACTGTAACAAGTCCTATTATAATGATGTACCTAAATCAGTTTTAAGTATAAAAAAGATTTTGTTAACACGTTGACTGCCATGGCATTTTTATAAAAACCGTTCTTGGACGCCACGGTGTGAAAATCGCAATAATCAGTCAAAATGTGTTAAAAACCAACATTTTTTAATATTTTAGTTCACATACTTTTTATGATGCCACTATGTGTTTTACTAGTTTATTGCGGACGCCCAGCACCACAAATTTCAACGCAAACGCCACGAGTTTATTCGTCCTGGGCGCCGCAAAACAGTTTGTCAAAAACGAGATAACTCGTGGCTGGCGCCAGGCTATAGATTGTCGACCACAAGTTAACTCGTGCTTGGCAGTCAATGTGTTAATATACAGTGTCTTCAGAAATGATAGAACATTTTGAATGGTCATTATTTTGGCGCCATTTATTTTAACTATTTGATGTTGGGTACACGTGCAGTGTTATACAACATATGAATAAAATGTGGTAGCACTGTAAGTCTTTGTCAAATTCGAGGTTAGCAGGTTAGGTTTTCCGGCATTTTTGACACTAACAGACTTACCGAGGCACCAAAATATTATTCATACGTTGTATAACACTGTACGTGTAGCCAACATCAAATAGTTAAAATAAATGCTGCCAAAATAATATCCATTCAAAAACGTTCGATCGTTTCTAAAGGCACTGTATCAGTCAATAGTTATAGTTTATTTTTCTAATTGTTTGTAATTGCACAAACAATATTTTTGAAAATGCAGTCTGACAGTCAACATTTGTTGAATTTGAGATAACACCAAGAGTAATACAATTGCGCTACAGTATCGTAAATTTATACATTTTAGAGTCCAGATGGAAAATACATAGCGAGTGGAGCCATTGATGGGATTATTAATATATTTGACGTTACATCAACAAACTATGTCACACACTTGAAGGTCATGCTATGCCTATTCGTTCACTATGTTTCTCTCCTGATTCTCAGCTCCTACTTACTGCTTCTGATGATGGTCATATGAAGCTTTACGACGTGTAAGATTCTATTAAGGTTGTACATTCCTAGAATAATTTTATTCAATTACAGGCAACATGCAAATGTTGTTGGTACTTTATCAGGTCATGCTTCGTGGGTTTTGAGTGTGGCATTTTCGCCAGATGGAACACATTTTGTCTCTGGTAGTTCAGACCAGACTGTTAAGGTTTGGGAGGTTGCTACCAAGCAGTGCATTCATACATTTAATGAGCATAGTGATCAAGTAAGTAATTATTACCTATATATAGATTACTATAATTATGATACAGAGCGTATTTGTTGCCTTTTTAATGTTGTTGTGGTGATTTATGGGGAATGTCATCAGCTTGTTGTAAACATCCTTACTGCCATGGTGTAAAGATTACGAAGTGAAACGTTCCCGGAGATGCGCAATCGTTCAGAAAGTAAAGGAGAGATGTCAACCAATCCCCAATGCGCCTATTCAGGAAATCCATCATGGGCACGATCATGGTGTAACCATGGCCGTGATCGTATATTGTTACTGGCACTGTCAGTCGATGTCAGGTTAGGTTTTGCGTCAGTCTGACACAAACTGACGCAAAATTTAACCTCTAATTTGACATAGACAGCGTTTTCAACAATACACTTCAGTACTACCATTCGTGCCCTTTGTGGGCGCATTGGTTGAATTTGAGGCTCCCGCCCACAATGCTTCCATTCTGCGGAACGTTATACCTTGTATTCTATGCACCATGCTTACTGCTAGGTCATTGTCCTCTTATCTTTGAGTAGGCTTAGGCGTTGAGACCTTATAGTAGCTAAACCCCGATGGGGAATCGTAGTGGAGTTGTGTTTTGTATTGAGATTTTCCAATTTTTATTAATTGTAATAAATTGATCAAAGCATCTTCAGATATATATTTCTGCCAATATTTAACCTCTTCGTGGCATGCTATTGTAGAGCCACTATTTATTTTCAATAACGCTAATTCACTTAAGCAAATGAATTGTCAGTTATATTTTGACTTCACTAATATGTGACTAAATATTGTTCATTATTCTTCTAAGGAAATTTTCGTTGCATTAACATGACGTCAAAATCTGTACTACCATAATAATAGTATTTTAACAGTAAGTTCTATATTTCAGTCGATTACTTGACTTGACTTCTTCACCCGAAAAACGGGCATATTATAAACCTGTTACTTGTATTGATATCTTCACCGAGGCTTCTATTCAAAATACGATTTATGAAATTGTAACCCGGCATCTTACTTTGAGCCCTACACCTACTGAATTATTATTATTACTTTAAACTGCCCTGGGTTTGCTAGCTTAATCAGTCGGGTGTGCTATGCGACTCTTTTACATTCACAGAGTGGCTAAGGGAAACTAACATCATTTAGGGTCTTTTTCGTGGACGCCTGAAATGTTGTACTCACCAATGTAAATATGAATGACCATAAAAAGTCCAACAGTTTACAATAAAGGCATATAATCGGCAAACAAATACACACACAAGAAAATACATATAAGTACATACAAAATACGGCGCTACATGCTACATAAATGAAAATGCATGAAATAAATCTTTAAAAGTTCATTAATCAGCGCAAAGTTAAATGGCGGGCACTAATAAACTTACCGCGATGGTGTCTCGTCTGAAACGTGCCGTAACAGGATACCGGCCTTCGAAGATAGCGCGGGCAGTTCAGATGACGTAACCGCGAAGCCCTGTCTGCAGGTGGTTCCTCGTGTTAACAATCATGAGTGTAATGGCTCCAGATGTTGCAATAAGATTTCACTTGCACGGTGATTATACAGGGACCGGCAGAAAAACCGGGCGGTTTTGAAATGGTTTTTACGTTTTTCCTATTTGAGGTTGGCGGCGTAGAAAAAGACAATTGGTTGCTTCAATCTATGCCATTTAATTTAGTGACAGCTAAAATGCAGCAGTGGAACACAAGCCACCGTGCTTTCGCAGTAGAAACCTACTTTAAAACTGGCGATTCTGTAGTCAATACTCAGCGATTGTTCCGAAGAGAGTTCAATATCGGTCGTCATGGTGCTATACCCAGCCGAAATGCAATAATGCGCTGGGTGGCCCTGGCGATGAGAAATTTCCGAACACGGCTGCAGCACTGTGTCAGAAATGGTGGTCGTCACTTATCAGACATAATTTTCAAATAAAGTAAATAATGTTGTTGTAATTTTGTAATTTTTGCAATTAAAGATATATTTTAGTAAAGGGCAATTCTTTTTCTCTCATTTTTCGTAATATAAATGTATGTTATTGTAATTTTGTAATTTTTGCAACCATTTCAAAACCGTCCGGTTTTTCTGCCGGTCCTGTAGCTAGCAACTAACCTGGCTTTTGGGGTCTCCCAAGTGTTCTAGCAGTATTCTCCGAAAGACGCTCCTTCTAGGAAGTCTCAATAATAACAACAGTTACAGCCTGGGTGCCGATTCAACAGGATGTCTTGGTTCTCGGGCACTAGGTTCCCATTTAGGATTCACAGTGTACGGTGGCGGATAATGTGGACCACACCACACTATGCTGAGCACTTTATTTTAGGGCTGTCATTAGCCCTCGTCGCACTTTAGTTAATTCGTAAGCACTAGCAACTGGCTTACGACTTGCACCGTCTATTGGGCGCGAATCCTTTGATCCGCCTGATTCAATCACGTGGGTGCGAATGCTGTCTTGCAGGTCTCCAGCATTAATCCACATCCTGCCTGGTTATTCCCGAGCGAAAACTGCACTATCGACGAATTCCGTCACGAATTCGTGGCACATTACACTTATACGAGTAGTCATTGACAGCGTATACATGAATTATTACTCTATAATGCTAAACTAAATGAATAAATACACAAACACTTACTGTCAGGCTTTATTGCTAATTAGCATATAATGAGAAGATGTAAAATAAGTAAATACAAGTGGCACGAATTGACCCGTTTCAAAATGTACAAAGAAAGTAAGTGTAAATGCTTTTAATATAAAATATTTGGGAAAACTGCAGAATCCAGGGCAAATATTTAAACGTATTAATAGATATACTTTGACATTTTAGAGCAACATGTAACTGTTTATAATTTATATATTTACTTATTTACTATCCAAAGCATCAGAATGAGTGAACAAAAAAAGCAGGCCGGAAATGTGTAAAAGAGGACATATTGGAACTGGGAATAAAGGAGTGGGAACCTTCAGCGAATGGTAGAAAAAAGCGGAAAGAAATTATCCAATAAGCCCTGCTATGGTACAATAAGAATGGTTGAACAATTGATTCCTTTCAACAAAGATTCTTTGCCCAAGCTACAGATAAAAGACGTTTACCAACTCCAATGTACTTGTCGCAAATCTTACATCTAACAAACAGTAAGAAGCATTCAATGTAGAATAAAAAAACACCAGAGCCACACACGACTTGAAACACACAAAAATCCGCCATTGCAGAAGACTTATTAGGACCAGGGGACCACACAATAAAAACCTGAACAATTTCAATTGAAACCGCCTTAGTAACATATGGAAGGTAGCTCTGCAAAACCAATCAAACCATAAACAAGTTTCACGTGAGCAACCAAGCTGAAAAAACGACAAGTCCCAATAACATACGAGATTTACATGAGCAGCCAACCATAATGACTCCTCGATATACAACCAGTAGCAGAATGCACCAACATCAGTCTTAGACATCTTCTGACAAGCTGACAGCATGAGCAGTGAAACGTCAAATTCAAACCTCGAGCTTGGGACGGCGGGCGGCGGCTCCGGGCGTCGGCTGTCCATCCTTCTCATCCTCGATGTGCTGTGATTAGGCGGCGCTGGAAGGCGCGGGCTCTAGGTTCTCTGGAGGCGTCGGCATATTGTAGCTTGCGGCTACAATGGGTGGCGGCGGCAAGCGTCCTTTGTGGATGCTACGGCGGCGATAGGCTTCCTCTATGTAGGCTGTGCCGGGCGGCCTTCTGCTAGAGATGCAGCGGCGGCGGCGACGAATGGGCTGAGCGGAGTCAGCAGGCGGCGCGAGCGGACGGCGTCGCTTGGCGGCGATTTTGGAGCGCACCTTGCGAGATTTCCCTATTTCGGGTGGCCTCAATTAGTTTGCTGAAATCACAGTTGTGCGGATTTCGACGTGCTGTTTTTATTTAGCCAAAAAAAATGAAACGGCTGGAACTGCTTGCTTTTCTGCTCCTTGGAAAAATGAACGCGAGGTTCGAAGGCGTTACTCACATGTGATAAATTTTAATTGAGCCGCTATCTGACGAATGGGGAAGAGCGGCTCTTATTACATGTGTGAATCATGTCAACTTTAATCTTACGCTTTCCAACCGGCCAAATTTTGTCACCTACATAATTTAATAATCTTCTAGCATAAATATAAACCAATCTCCGTTTAATTTTACATAAATTTTTAAAGGTGAAAACAATTTCCATCATGGTTTAAAGTATGTTAACGGAACATCGGCGCATCATCTTTTTTAAAATAATAATGCGTGCTCCTTGTCGCACTAGCTTTTTTTTTTTTGCACAAAGACTCTGTATGTGCCCCTTCTTTCCACAGAAATTACAAGAGTACTCACGATATCTACATGATTATTGGTTATGTTGTCTTTTTCCGCAAACCGTACAGGACAATGCCGATACAGGTGCTTAATTTTGGGACTTGGCTGGTGCAGAACCGGGATGCGATAAGCATCTTGGCTCGTCGGCACTCTGAAAAGAACCTTTTAATACAGGAAAATCCTTTTTGTCCCCAGTTGGAATTTTTCTCTCTCTGGAAGGGTGATAATCGGTGGACTTATTTGGGTTCCCTTTTAATAGTTGTTGACGATAAATGTATATTTCGAATTCCATAAATTAATGTTGCTGTTTCTGCATTCAAGTCTTTTCTAAAGCCTTTGCAAATGTTAGATTAGGTTTCTTTCCCTAAGCAAATTGTCTCGTCAAGATACTAACGCAAAGTTTACGAACTAAGCTAAACAATTATATGGAAAAGGTAGTAGGAGTATATCAACCGGGATTTAGGATCAATCGATCAGTAATAAATCAAATATTCTCGTTAAAAGAAATACAAGCGAATTGTTATGAATACAAACTGCCCTTTATGTAGTCTTTGTGGACTTTACGCAAGCCTATGACCGAATAAATAGGAAACAAATGCATCACGCTTTGGAGGAATTAAAGATATCTGATAATTGGTAAACCTGGTAAAAATGACACTGTATAAAATGAAATAATATGGAAAGGAAGAAATTCTAATGATTTGTAGTTGAACGAGGACTCAGACAGGGAGATTTGATTTCAACGACGCTAGTTAACCTGGTCCTAGAAGTAATAATTAGAAAAAGCAAGATAAAAATTGAAGTAACATATTAAGGAATGAACATCAATTATAGCATATGCTGATGACTTAATAAGACTAACAAAGATAAAAAAGAACTAGCAAAAATTATAAGAAGAATAGTAAAGGAAACAATAAATTTGGTCTAAGAATAAACCAAGAAAAAACTAAGTATATGATAATGGCGGATACACAGCATGGTACAGAAAATTGTCTACAGGAACAAACAGAAGAACAAACATACACCTTCGAAAAGGTGTAAGATTTTATATATGTGGGAGTGAAAATAATTGAAAATGGCCGAGGACAGGAAATTCATAACAACAATAACAAAAGGAAACCGGAAGTATGGGATGTTGAGTTCAGTAATGAATTCGAAATATATCTCAAGGAGAGAAAGGAAAG
>CALNHX010011851.1:0-29077 GCA_940337035.1 Agriotes lineatus
AAAAAGGAGTAATTGTAACAATACCAAAAACAGGCGACTTAGAACAATGTAAGAACTACAGGGGAATCTCGCTACTAAACACAATATATAAAATTTTGACTACCCTCATCCAAAAAAAACTTGTAACACAAGCTGACAAAGAAATCGGGGAATACCAAACAGGGTTTAGGACAGGAAATTCAACAACAGATGCTTTGCATACAATACTACAAATATTGGAAAAATTTTATGAATACGATATCGAGCTACATATACTATTTGTAGACTATAAGCAAGCGTTTGATAAAATCGAATGAAGTAAACTAACGCAAATACTGAGAAGAATAGAGATCCCAAGAAAACTAAGAAAATGCATCGAAATGAAGATGAGGAATTCAAAAGCAGTGGTAAAAAGAAGAGAGGAACAAACGGAAGAATTCAACATTAACAGGGGGTCCGCCAAGGAGACATGCTCTCAACGACACTTTTTAATCTGGCACTGGAAAACGTAATAAGACAAATAGATATAGAATGAAGTATAAGAAGTAAGGAAGCACAAATCATCGCCTATGCGGAGGACATAGTCATAATCTCGAGATCATGGAAAAAATTAAAGGAGATTTTTATAAGAATGGAAAAAGAAGCAGGTGAAGTAGGCCTGACAATCAACGAAAGTAAAACAAAATATATGAAATGTGAAAGAGGAAAAATAGATGATATTGAGGTAGTAAAGATAGGCAAATATACCTTTGAAAAAGTACAATCTTTCAAATATCTGGGAATCCAACTAACATATAATAACGACTGTATTGAAGAGATCAAGGTGAGAATTCAAATGGGACATACTGAAAAGTAAACAAGTGAAGATGAAGACTAAAATACGAATCTATAAGGGCTTAATTAGATCAGTGGTATTATATGGCTCAGAAATAATGTGCCCTACGCAAATAGAACAAGAACAATTAAGGATATTTGAGAGGAGGTATTAAGAACGAGAACAGGAGCCAAGAAAATAGAAAATGGAGAGCACAGACAACACATGAATCATGAGCTACTGGGGATAATGGAAGGAGAAAACATCGTGAAGATAATGAAAGCACAACGGATCAGATGACTTGGACATATAATGAGAGTGGAAGAGACGAGGATTATAAAAAAAGTAACAACGTGGAAGCCGGATTAGAATAGACCGAGAGGAGGCCAAGAAACAGATGGTACGAAGAAGTGATAGAAGACTTTAGAACCATGAAAATAATGAGCTGGAAAGAGAAAACAGGAAATAGGATAGAATGGAGGAAGATAGTGGAGAAAGCAAAAACTCACCAGAAACTATAGAAGTAAAACAAAGAATTGGAAACAGGGGGCTAATCCACCGCAACAAGAGGATTACATTCTTCGGAAGGAACTGTCGATATTCTATCAAGAATGAAAAGCCAATTATTATTATTATTATAGTATGACATGATAACGTGCTGGTGTATGCTATTTTCAATTTTCTGAAGTAGGCTACCGTTTTGATATTGTTCACTGTCATAAGATATCTTCTAAAAATATCTGTTGTTTGCATCACTACAATTTGTGTGTTTATAATCAGTCTGAAAACTATTTTATTTTAAAAATTGCTTCTGCAAATTACTCCGTGTAATACAACTTGTATATAATTATCCATATTAATAAATATATTCCATTGATTCCTAGACAGCACTGATACAAACGAGGCGGAATCTGCAGACGTAGAAGCAGCCGTAGCGGAAGCAGCGAATGAACAGCTACAATCTGATCCTGACAGAAGGAACATGGCTATGCTGCACAACCAGGCAAAGGCCAAACGATACCCCGGCAGGGCTGAAAGACATTGCTTATGGTAATGTGGTGGACCATTCTATATGCCCAATAGACAGGATTCCAGTTGAGCAATACATTAAAGTGGTGGCCACATAAACTATAACTGTTCTTCTTCTTTTTAGCCCTTATTCGTCCACTCCTGGGCATAGGCTTTTAAATCTTCCGTTCACGTCTGTCCTGAGACTTCTGATACCAACTGTTACCGGTCATATGTCTTATGTCATTTACCCATTGTAGTTTTGGGCTGCCTCTGCTTCTTTTAGTTTCCCTTTGTTGTCAATGTGCAATTTTTGTCGCTCAGCATTCATTTGTGTATTGTCTGTCTGATTTTCACATGATTTAGAGCAGGTTGTGAGAATGCTTTAATAACGTACAAATTTAGTTACTAACCGAACTTGACATTTCCCCAAAATTTGAGGTTATTTTTTTGGAACTGCATAATTTGACACTGACCTGCTGCAGTCACATCATTAACTTGAATACAAAATGCCAAAAACATGAAAACGAAACAAGTAATTTATCAATGCTTTCAAAGTTAAATGAAAGAATGGAAAAACTCGTAAGAACGGAAATTATTCGAAATGTTAACATTAAATTTTGGAGAAATGTCAGGTTTGGTTCCTAACTGAATTTTTACATTGTTAAAAAAGGCATTCTCACAGCCTGCTCTGAATCATGTGAAAATCAGACAGACTATACGTATCCATCAAGGTGACGGGTAGATATTATACGGTATATTAAATTATAAGAAGTTGGGTAGCGCAGTTGGAAAAGGGCTAGGTTCACAGTTGGGCACCAAATTAACTGAAATTAACTACTCAGAACCACAGACTTAAGAGATAGAGTAACAAGGGCAACACATCACCAAGACACACACACCTCACACAATGGTTGTTGTGCAAGCACAAAAGGCACGCTCCAACTTTGTAACCCTAGTCCAGGGCAAGTTGAGCATTTTACCGCCAGATGCAAGCGTATAAAGCATCAGCCTCTACACCGCAAGGTAAAATGAGGTTACTGACAATACATACATACTTATTAAATTTTGTAGTGTTAGTGTTAGGTAATAATATACTTGCCCTGTGTAGAACATATTAGACTTTAAATGGTGGGTAAATATTGTGTATATTATAAGAATGTAGTATATGAACAATAAATTTAAGACCTAATATGTAATAAGTTTTTCTTATTAATGCAGATGTATTAACAAGAATATCAGATAGATATATTGTATCTAATAAATGTTAGTCCTTATAATGGTATTTTCTTGTTAATAGAAAGGTTTCCATGGTTAAAAAGGATATTATTTATATAAGCCTACATTGTTGATTGCTACTTGAATTGTAAATATAGTTATGTGGTAGGTGAAAAATAGTTTTAGCGCATTTAAAAATAAATATGCTATTGTCCATCTGTCTGTGACGCCATCATATTTTCTGTGATGCCTCTATTGATCTGATTAGAAGATGATAGCTTGCAGTCCTGAGACTTGCACCAAGGAGAGGGTTTGTATAAGCTTGCCCCTCCGGTGTAACTGTCACACATTTTAATTTGCATTTCTAACTTTTGAAAACATGTTATTTTTTAAAACGATGTTTTAAATGTGCACCATTAGTTTCAATTGACTGCTGCATTTAACGCTGAAGGAGTCCTTTATTGACACAATTGTTGTTTTGGGACATACCTAGGCAGGGCCGGACTGGCGAAAAAATTCAGGCCGGGAAATTACTGGCCAATAGGGTTGGAAGGTGGTCCGAAGGGACGCCCCTCCCCCCCGGTGAAAAAACATTCAAATATTGACTCTTACAGACGCAATTTTATCGCATTCTAAGAACTATTAAACTCACCAACATTGTTTTATTTGAACAGAAATCCATACATCGATCTTCAGCATCAGCACAGGAAATTTGTCAATAACTCTTCACTCTTTGATTAAATTGTTAACAGTTCAAAGAAAAAAAAGTGAAAAATGCAACTCGTTTTTTATGCACAAAACATGTATTTAAAAACGACAATAAAAAAATATGGGCTCAATTGTAATACAGTAGAATAGATAATATTAGTATGTATTTAAGAGTAAAATTTTTTTAGACGCTCGCTCTTCTCGGCAATCAAATTTATTACTTGTGCATTGTCCAAATCACTTAATATATCTCTTTCACAGGTCATCAACATGAAAGCGACTAGATGATCCTGACAGAAACAACTGCATAAACAGTTTTTAACATATTTCAAAATCGAAAAGCTTCGTTCACATGCAACTTGAGTAGTTGACAAAGTAAGCCTACCCGGGGCAGACCACCGGGAAATTTCCCGGTGTCCCGGTGGGCCAGTCCAGCCCTGTACCTAGTACAACAGGCCAGTGTACACCAGCACCGGTGGCGGCGTTTATTAGTGAAAATATTAAAAATATATACGATATTATATAATCAACTAATTCAAAGTAAATTAAATAAGTTTAGTGTGAAACAGATCTACTTGAAAAACTTGAATGCATTTTATTTAATTTGGTTCCTTCTGTGGCCTCATCCCGGGGAACCGCCTTCGTGATCACGGTAATCCCTACGCAGGGTATGCTTTGTCAGGTAGGTAAAGGTTCAGGGTTATTTCAATTCCCCCAACTGGGGGCGGGCTGCTATAGGGACCTTCCGTCTCTCTTCAGCCAAGAACAGGAATTATAGGATGGGTGAGAGAAAGGAGGGGTGGAGAATGGAAGAGAGGCCAGGAAAGGTGGAGAAGTACTGCCCCGGCATTCGCCTCAGAGAAGGTACTCTGTTGACTCAGCGAAACCACCTAAAAACCTGAATCAGAGCAGACGGCCAGGGGAATCGAACCACGACCTCCCGAGTGCTAAGCAGATGTGATAACCACTACTCTACAGAGCTCGGTACAGCAATAGAAATATAAATAAAGAAGTCCGTACACAGGCATCTAAAGCTGCAAAGATATCAGGCTGCTTGCGCGAAATAATATGGCGAAACAAGCACATTAGTGTTGAAGGTAAACTGATTTATAAGACCTGTGTAAGACCTATCCTTACTTACGCAGCAGAGACGAGAGCTGAAACAGCAAAGACAAAGAACATTATGCGGACAACGGAAATGAAGACCCTCCGAGCTATAACAGGACACACGATACTCGACAGAATTAGAAACAACGTAATCCGAGAAACATGTGGCATAGAAGATGTAGTCAGATGGAGCAGGTCAAGACGACGATTCTGGCGAGATCATGTCGAAAGAATGGACAACCACAGACCCGCAAAGAGGGTAATGACCCAAAATCCAAATACAAAACGACCACCTGGTAGACCACAAAAGAGATGGTACGAGAGTTGGACATCGGGTTCACAAGACAATACCTAAGAGGCAAAATATAAGAAGACAGGAGAATGTCCTAAATTAAGAAGAAGAAGAAGAAGAAGAAGAAAGCAATTTAGTAAATATTATGTTTTCTAGTCAATATGCCACATTTTGCAATCAAATATAATTTGTTAACAACACGCATTGCTGTAATAACTGCAAATATAGCGGAGAAACAGTTTTAGTTTATAGATCCCATGGGTAGCAATAAAGGTAATTGCAAAAAATATCTTACTGATTTTTAAAAATTTTTAGACTATTGAAAGCTGCCGTCAAGCCAATATCGACACACAAAACTGATAAATTTGCATGAAAGATAATTTTATACAAAGAGATTCGTATAATTGCGGCGTGAATCTGCTATACTTTTTTAAATGCATTTCAAGTAGCATACCCTTGACGACAGCGTGCTGAATGCACAACTGTAGGAATGAATTAAAACTTAGTTATTAACTAATTCAAGTGACATGAGTTACAGATGATTATCTACAACTGCTTGGTAAGGACTTATTATGTCATTCATTTAACACTATTTCAGTTAGGTAATGGAGCTAATTACATCACTAGTGGTGTAATGAACTTACATTATACCACTGGTGGTGGAATGGCTTCATTACCTAAAGGAAATAGTGCCAAATGTATGACATTTGCCTACTAAAATATTTTTTAAATTGACAGATCTGACATTTTTCTTAATGGGCTTTTCGATAAGTTTGGCATGTGGATAAAATTTTGTACAATACTTGTGTGATAATGCATCATTAATATACTTGTGTGCTTACATACACCTATATTAATGATGCACTTATCGTACTTGTATAGTAAATAGCTATTACATTGCTCCAAAACCATACAAGACAACAACTCTTTTAAACGCCGCCCTTGTCTTCGTTATATCCACAAAGAGTGTATCTATAATGCAAATATTTCAAATTGAATATGTAATTTATGTCGGTAATATAAAAACATATGTTAAAATGTATACAAAATCAAATTATTATATATTTTCTTACTTATTTTCTATTTCTAACCACTAAAAAATATCTTCGCCTTCCAGACGTCACAAATTCTAGACTTTATTTGCAGTTTAAGAAGCTCTACTATATCTTTAGTTATTAACTGCTTATAGTAATAGTTTATTCTCTGCAATAATTAACTCTCTGGGTCACATCCCGTAAATAAAAAAATATATACTTAGGCGTTGACCCTAAGAATACTTGCCCCAGAATCTTCTATACTAGGCGCAAACCTTTAACACTCCAAAAATGACATCAACTTTTTTTATAGCTGCAATTAGGAGCTTATACCATAGTGTGATCGTTAGGGCCAAATACTTGGTGGCTAGTTTCGTTTTTGCAAAAAATAAAATTTTATATTTTTCGGGGTAATAAACCTCGAGGGCAGCAGTGCCAGAGATTTTTGTAATTGTAATTTAATGCCTGTTACCAAGTATAACTTTAGAGATAATTACATCGTGGCACAGAGTTCAATTTTCGGAAGAAATTTTTTTTTATTTCTTGGGTGTGAGATTAAATCTCCAAGGACGGCACTGTGATAAATGTGGATAATTGTACTTCAAAGACTATGACAAGTATAACTTTTACACTAACTGCACTATGGCGCAGAGTTTCGTTTTTGAAAAAAAATATATTGTTGGAGCTGGAGTTAAACCCCCAAGGACGGCAGTGCGAGAAATGTTAGTAATTATACTTGAAGCCTATAACCAAGTATAAGTTTTAGCGCTAATTACATCGTGGCACAGGATTCCGTTTTCGAAAGAACAATACATTTTTAGAGTGGGATTAAACGAATTCTACATCCAGGTTAGAGTTAAACCCCCAATTTGTCAGTGGCTTTAAGAAAATTTTAAGCCAAAGGCGAATGTTTTTATATGAGTGGCTAATGGCGTTTAGGGTAATTAGATGCTATGTTTTAAGTAATTTTAGTAAAATTGTGCAAACAATAATATCTAGTTTGCCCGCTGTTCTATCATTAGTGTTAACTCTATGGAATTCGGGAATCTTCGTCAAAGTGGTTGATATATTTAGCTACTGTCTTCACGCGGGTGTACATTAATAACTTGTTCATTCATATTGTCTATTTGTTAATTTCTTGGAATTTAGTTGGTAACTGGCAGCCCGGCGACTAGCATCTCGGGTTTCCTGTGTCTGATCACAAATTGGTTACAAACTAATAGCCGATCTGTAGCTTCGGGAGCGGACCTCCATATAAATACATTAGCGGTGACGAGCAAGCAACTGGTTACTGATTGGTAGTTTAAATTACGTTAACTTTTCAGTGTCTTTCGAGTAGCTCCGTGTGCGGAGGGTCTAACTCGCTCGAAGGTATATCCTACACTCTTGGTTTAAGTGACTCGGCTTCGCTACGCTTCGCCTCGCTGCCCGTATGATAGTAATGGTTTACTTCCCACAGCAATTCTGATTGCTGCTTTAACTAAATGAATAAGGTCAAAATGAGCACAGAATTATTTTTTTTTATTGCAAGATAATCAGTACCTACTTTACATTAATAAATGCACTTGATGTGAGGAACAATAACTAATAATATGAGGGATAAATATTAGCATGAGATAAAGCAAGTTTCAGAAAGGTTACGTTCAGAGTTTCAGATAAACGAAGGTAAACGAAACAGTGTTAGCAAAGCAATAATTGCAATAGAACAATGGAAAAATGTAAGGCGATCGATCGAAAGACAATTAGTGAGACGCTAAAGGAACTCAAGGGTATCAGTGCATTATAAACCACAGTGATTTAAAAGCAGTGCAAAGTGTAGTAACATTCAATCCTATTTTTT
Organism: Agriotes lineatus; assembly: GCA_940337035.1. Classification (NCBI taxonomy): domain Eukaryota; kingdom Metazoa; phylum Arthropoda; class Insecta; order Coleoptera; family Elateridae; genus Agriotes; species Agriotes lineatus. Next base: position 8,001 of record CALNHX010011851.1, read on the forward strand.
TTTATAAAATTGAAATTTTAGTTGATAAGTTACGAGACAGTCTTTTGTGGATTATTACCAAACAAGCTTGTAAAATTTGTGTTTGGGGCAAGTCTGCTCTCAGTTGTGTGTACATTTTCAAAGTAAAGGGTTTTATCTGTGAGCCCAAAAGTGTCTTTTTATATTTACGAGTCTGCAGAGCACCTGTGAGTGTAAATTTCGTCTTGATAAAGTGATCCCGGTGTAGAGGGAAGCAGGCTGCAAGATTCGCCCAGGTGCGGTTAACATAGAGGTCATTTTACGATTAGGTGGAAGTATCGGCCAGCAAGAATTTTATGTCCAACGTGTAGAGCCGTTCCTCCTGAGTGCTTGTGTCCAGAGTTTCGGAGCAAGATGCCACCACGAGAGTTACCATCGACGAAGCGTCCCTAGAAAACGTATCCCGCCTACGAAGCAGCCCTTTTCAAGATCCGTTCAAGAGAGGTTTTATGGAGGAAGCGTCCCTTAAAAATGCGATTTGGAGAAGATTTTAGCCGGATGCAGAACAAAAGCACATCGAGCGTCCTTTTACGTCACTAAAACAAGCAAGGTTAGCCGAAACCTACGTCACAGAATTAATTGCATTTATCTGATGCTTCCTTGCGATTTTGGTGTTTTAAAATTCAATTTTACGCTATTTTCGCACTGGCAGATCATTTTGTTTACTGAAATAAATTTAGAGGTTATCTAAACATCAGTTGGGAATGGTGCATTTGCCCTAATAATTGAGAGTAATTGTCATACAACGAGTTATTTTTCATACAAAGTTTCCTATTAATTTTATGAACTGACCGCCCTAAGATAAGAATTGTTTCATGTTCACCGGAGCTAAGTCTCTCATTTATTGCAAATAGGTAAAATAGAAAGAGCAATAAACCATTTAATTTGGTAATAAATATTATATTCTTTTAATTTGCTCTGAGATTGGCAGGCAAATTCTCAGTTGAAACTAAAACAATTCATAAAGTGTAGTATCCCTTGCCCTAATTATAAATTTTATATTTTTTATTAAAAACCTCTATTCTAAAGCGAGGTTGCTATTACAATATATCACTTTGGCGACTTTTTATGTAATATACTATTTCTGCCAATTTTAGCATTTAATAGTTTACAACTAGTACTGTTTTAAAAAGATGAATTACCACCAAGTTATTAATCGGTATAGTTCCGTAGATAGACATAGTTAACTAATAAAGATTTCTTTTTACAGAAACCAAGCTGCATTTTAATGCACACGTTTTTCTACTTTGAAAGCAAGCAACTATATTAAAGAACGAGTTTTATAAGACAGGTTTTATTGCATGGGTCCAAGTTTAGAAGGCGAACTCTTTCTGCTGTTTAGAAAACCGTTATGCCATTTTCAAGTAAAAGTCGTAGTGGCAAAATTTAGAGAATTTTGTGGTGGTTGGTAAAGCTGATGTGACAATTGCAAATTCGATTAGAATTTGAGGTTGTATCAACTTTATTTTGCGTACTTTTATTAAATTTAATTAAACATGAGCGTAGAAGAAAACTGTTCATGTATTCCGCCTGAAATATGAGAAATTCTTGAAAATATCGCCAAGAATTTGATGTTTGACATTATTTCAAGGCTACCAACTTTGAAAAAGTAAATAAAATAGGCTATTAGAGCACTCAAATTAGCTATAACGCACACTTTTGTGTGCTTTAATAGCTTTATTATAGACGCAAAATAGAAAAAGATTGACGCACACGCAGACGCAGAATTCGTTTAAACAGATGCTATATTAGATACACAAGTGGTTGGAAACTGGCTATGGTTAAACTGCATTCAGGTAAACCATTGCCAGAACTCGATTGAAAAATAAAAACGTCGTTGAACCGAGATCAGCTCTTGAACTACGTTCTCGTGAACAACAGTTAAAACCATGATTGAAAGACTGGCATTCCTGATATTATAAAAGGTGAAAATAGTTATACTATTTCCGTCACATTCCAAGGGGCCGTGGAACGCATATTTTCAATTATTGTAGCTAATGGCTAATAAAAAAACACGAACCGAATAGACCATGAAGCAATGCATGCACTTTGTGCTATAAAAAGTAGTCTATCTGCCAAAGACTGAATTGTTTCGTAACAAAAATTATAATTTTGTTAAATATATTATCTGTTTTGTGTTATGCGAAATAAATAAAAAATAATATATTATGTGATGTGCTAAGAATTTTATTTATTTTATATTTTTCTTTTGATTTAACAAATAAATAACTAAACTGAAAAATATACTTTTTTGTTTTTTAGTGGTACCGGTATATTTTGAACGGTGGAAAAATGGGAATCTTTATAGGATGTACTGAGATTTTATATATTTAAAGAATTGGCAACACTAATTGTATATTGTTTAGCAGAGAGGCAAGATGTCGCCAATTTCGTTGGTTTTATTCATATATCTAATACTTACTATATTGCTAGCGGCTATGAGTGGGAAACTCACGGAGGAAGTGAGACAGACAACCAACTCTTCAATGTATAATGATGAGCTGTGCGCAAGCGCGGCGGCGTCGTCCGCCCAATGGGGAAGTGGTCAAGTTTAAAATTCGCTTCGCGGAGGTCGAATTCTCACGCATGCGCACGAGACGCGTTAAACTATGTCGACGGCGTAATGTTTTCGGGCGTTCCGAGGCCCTACTAGCAATATATGTGTATTATATATATGGTTTTATTGCGATCGAGAGGGAACAGGCTATTATTGTTTTGGCGAAAACTTCAACGAAGCGCACTGGTACATTTGACATTTACGGAATATGCGCAGAAAGAAACTGTTATATTAGCGGTTCTAAATGCGTTGTGAAACTGAATTTTAGGCCATGGGCAAAAGAAATACTCGGGGAATTCTAATTCAATATAATTGTTTACGATTGGAATAAAGCCCTTTATTTTAGGGTCATATACACAGCCTTTAAATACACAGGTATTTTTGTACTAAGTACACACAACTAACGAAAATTCGCACCTTGACGGTAGCCAAGATTGGATGTGGCGTAAAGCGCTCGTGTTCTGCCTTAATATTAAATTTGTAGAACCACGCAATAACACGCGCATGCGCCTAAGCAACAGTGGAAAGTGGAACATCGCCATTATGCGCACTCTCGTGGAATTCAAATGAAGTTAAAAATCGCGGTAAATATCTTGAATTAGGATATGTTTAAAGGTAATAATATTTAAATTATTTTGAATCTAAATATAGAAATAGAAATTATTGGTATGTGCTTTGATATTTTATAGCTAGAATATGTTAATATGTTCGAATTTACAACAGACTAGTATCTGAGATGTGAAACTCATTTTTTTTTGTATATAAAAATCTCGCCTGCTTCTAAATTTTCTTATTTTTGGATTTATTTGTTTTTCTATGTTAAATTTTCCCTTGCAATATTATAAAATAAAAAAATCGCGGGCTGTGTGAAAGACAATGTTAGCTATTTTTTTGTAGGTCTCAACATCATACAAGTACTTTTAGGGACCTAATAAATATTTTAATTATTTAAAATTTGTTTTATAGGTATATAATTTAAGAATAATATCTTCAAGACATACATTCAGGAGTTTAGACAGTAAATATTACATACATTTTCAAAAATTTATTATAGATAAAAATTTCAATACAGAAATTGTGTAATAGTTATAAAATATAAATACCGCCGTATCTAAAATATCCCTATATTTTTCGTATATGAATGATCACTCTCTCCTTTTTTTTTCCACTCGGATAAAACTTTTTGAATTTCTGAAGCTGATGGCTTTTGAATATCTGTTAGATGAGAAACTCGTTTTTTCTTTGTACTTACGAATGTGGGCTGTTTTTTTTTATTTGCTGGTTCATTTGATTTATATATTAGTGTTACATTTTCTCCTTTTGCAACAACATTTATCGTCCTGTCTATTAATCTTCCAGTTTTAATTTTACATTCAAGAGATAATTTTTTTGTTTTAAGCATTTCCGATAGAATGTCCAGTTTTGCTATCAAGTCTCCATTATCTTGCTAAAATTGCTCTTGGATACAACTTTGCGTTATCAGCTTTTTTGTAATTACTGTCAAATTTGTATACATGAATTTTCTTGTACTTGCCCTGATGTTTTTATCAGATTTAACATATGTAAACATATACATGGTATGGTTAAGTATTCATCTTTAGAGCCCTCAACAACCTTAAAACAGGATCATGAATCTCAATTAACTACAAAGGGTGAGGTAATATCCGAGCTGATAACGCAAAGTTGTATCCAAGAGCAATTTCAGCAAGATAATGGAGACTTGATAGCAAAACTGGACATTCTATCGGAAATGCTTAAAACAAAAAAATTATCTCTTGAATGTAAAATTGAGACTGGAAAATTAATAGACAGGACGATAAGTGTTGTTGCAAAAGGAGAAAATGTAACACTAATATATAAATCAAATGAACCAGCAAATTGAAAAATCGAAAAACAGCCCACGTTCGTAAGTAAAAAAAAAACGAGTTTCTTATCTAACAGTTATTCAAAAGCCATCATCTTCAGAAATTCAAACAGTTTTATCCGAGTGGAAAAAAAGGAGAGAGTGATCATTCATATACGAAAAATATAGGGATATTTTAGATACGGCGGTATTTATATTTTATAACTACTTTACAATTTTTGTATTGAAATTTGTATCTACAATAAATTTTTAAAAATTTATGTAATATTTACTGTCTAAACTCCTGAATGTATGTCGTGAAAATATTATTTTTAAATTATATACCTATAAAACAAATTTTAAATAATTTAAATATTTATTAGGTCCCTAACAGTACTTGTATGATGTTGAGACCTACAAAAAAAATAGCCAACATTGTCTTTCACACAGCCCGCGAGTTTTTAATTTTATAATATTGCAAGGAAAAATTTAACATAGAAAAACAAATAAATCCAAAAATAAGAAAATTTAGAAGCAGGCGAGATTTTTACATACAAAAAAAAAATGAGTTTCACATCTCAGATTCTAGTCTGTTATAAATTCGAACATATTAACATATTCTAGCTATCAAATATCAAAGCACATACCAATAATTTCTATTTCTATATTTAGACTCAAAATAATTTAAATATTATTACCTATAAATATATCCTAATTCAAGATATTTACCGCGATTTTTAACTTCATTTGAATTCCGCGAGAGTGCACAAAATGGCGATAAGGTTCGCGTTAGTCTCGTTAGGGGCGCATAGTCGCGGTCAATGCTCCACGCACCGGGATGTGAAAGTGGATACTACAGTTTACGTTTAGCCATTTTCTATTCAAACATTGCAAAAAGGTGAGTACAATTTCTTAATTTTTCCTCTTAACTGATTGAAATGTTCCGGCTTTGCATCTTAAATACATAGCTTTTTCTCTGTTGAACCTTAGTAATTGCGGCTTGTAACATTTTATGTGTTCTGGGGATTCTTGTGGCAATTGCTTGACATGCTTTGGAATGCTTCAATGTCTCCTGCATACTACATTTTGCCCTGCATTTGTGGGTACCGATTCTGACCTACTGTAAATGTTTAAAAGTCAAGTCCTAAACTACCCTGTGTTAAGTTTTGTAGCTGAGATTAATTGAAATGTAATAACCGCTTCTCCAAATACAGCAAGCAAACATGCAAGGGCAGAGCAATGAAGTGAACGAGAAGGATGGAGCTGGTACAAGTAGCATTAATCAGATGGACAAGACCATGCTTTTTATTAATTACATACCCAAGTCTGCAATGGAATGGGAACTGGCTTTCATTTTCACCAAGGTGGGGCAGATCGAGAGCTTACGCATTATGAGGGACTACCGTACTGGCTGTAGCATTGGATATGGATTCGTCAAATATGTCGTGCCAGAAGATGCTGCTAAAGCGATCGAAGTTATTAATGGAATGAAGTTTAGGTAAGTTACTAGTGATAATATAGTGCAAGACAAGGTGAAGCGAATGGCTAATTCTTAGTTAGTTACCATAAATGTTGCTTACTATTCATATATATAAGAAGTCATTTACTGAAGCTTAATAATACAATTTTACTGGCATAACAAGTCTGTAACATACTGAATTCTTTCTCAGAATTCTTGGTGCCTTTTAAATAGTGTAGTTTACGCATAGTCAGTGACTTACTATAAATGTTGCTGTTGCGAATGGATATTGTTGATATTGTACAAGTAATTCCAATTTTATACAAAACTGTCTGTAGGTTCAATGTCAACGTTTTACAATTTTGCGGTTTTGTTTGTAACAGATGCATTGATCAAATGCCTTTTGCTGCAGGAACAATCGTCTCAAGGTGTCCTATTCACGTCCCCACGGTAAAGATACGAAGGACTCCAACCTGTACATTGCGAACCTGCCTAAGGATATTACAGAAGAAGATATCGATAGAGTGTTTGGAGAATTCGGGGAGATTATTCAGAGAAACATTTTGAAGGACAAAATTACTGGGCTCTCTCGAGGTGTAGCCTTCGTGCGGTAAGGGAATGCAGTTTGAAATAGGTCAGAAGCCGTATCTACAAATAAGCCATTTTTGTCATATCAGTAGTTTTCTGTTTTGAAAGTTCCTTTAAATGACCTGTTGATTATGTAAATGTATTTATTGACAGTTATCGTTTGTCATTAACTACTGTTCATTTGTTCTGCAAGATTTTTGTCTTGCTAATACAATGTATTTGAATGCTGATACGGCTAACATAAAAGCATTCCATATTATTCCAGGCCATGACACAGACACCAAATGTTTTATTGTAACCTAAACTATGTTGGAGTAAAACTTTAACTTGCTGCGAGTGATCTTAGTTGCATTATCGGTAGTTAGGAGTTGTACAAAATGTCAAGTTTAATGTACTGTTGTTCTTGTTCCTTGTAATCGCTGAAGGATTTCACTAAGTCAAAAATATTTTCATGTGCCCTAAAGGTACGTTTTCCTAGACGCGTTTATCACTGAGCGATCATCGTCCAACGATCATCGCTGGCACAAAACGCTGAGGTGTTTTCCTGCAAGCTTCTGCGATAATTTTAGCAGTTTATTGCTAATTATGTTTATCGGTTGCTTGGTTATGATTGAGAGTTCCGTGAATTTTATGAGTTTAAAGAAAATACTCCTTGCATATTTATTATCAGAGGAAGAAGAAAATGATGATATTGCCGAGCAAATAATGCCTTCCTCCAGAAAAGGAGTGCATCAAATCTTCAAAGCAAAAAAAGAGGAGGATTGCTTCTTGCAACTCATCAAAAATCATTTGAGAGAAGATGTTAAAACGTTTCGAGAATACTTTAGATTGATCCTTTCACAGTTTGATTTTATTTTGAGTTTAATTGAAGGCAGTATCAAGAAGACAGGGCACAATAGAATCCTTTTATACACCAATCAATTTACGCCCTTCACGAGTCGATGACGTCATTATTATGACTTTGACACAGCTCAAGACCTCCCAGTTGAAAACCTCATTTGCTTGTCGGAGACCTGTGGATTTGCAAATCAAGAAGGGTTTTCAGTGAGAAATTCATTAACAAACTATTTTTCTAGAGAGGGCAGTATAGGTTGGTAAAACCGTAATGTGAACCGAACAGACAATAGTTAATTAATTATTAATTAATTAAATTACTTTAGTGACTGTATTAAAATAAACTACAGATTCTGTATTTGATTGTCAACTCACTTGATCTTTCCACATAGGTATTCTGCAATCTCTTTTCAAATATTGACCTTCATTCGCATATCACGGTAACGTGTATGTTGCATATCATATAATGCTGGATGTTTTTTTCACTGACTCTGTGAGCTTTCCGTCCTCTTCAGCGGAAAAATGCAGCTTTGCATTCTGAGAAGACATTTTTCAAGAAATGGATACGTGCATAATTCACAAAAGAACGCTAGCGATTGTGATTTTGACTCCTCCAAGAGCAGGTGACTACAGTCGCACAACGATCAACGCTAGCGACTCTAGCGATCATCACGGGGAGGAAAATGCTAACATACTAACTCGGAAGAGGAGTCCTTCGCGATGATCGCTGAGCAACAACCGCGGAGCGATTATCGCTGGAGTTGCTTCTAGGAAAACGTGGTAGCTAGGTGGTGTGAAATAATGTGTACATTCCACTGTTGACTTATTCCAATTATTATTTTGTTTATTAAATGTTCCAGTATGATGGTGGTCATGAGTTCGATAATAGTGAAGTCCGAAAACTTTTAAAACCAATTGTTACACAAGTTGGTTATTACTAGAGAACGGATTTTATGCAAACTGCTTATTTTATAATTTATGCATACCTTACGATTTGATTAAAAATGTGCACGAATTGAAACTTTTACAGCGAATTGATACTAATGAATTGATGCATAATTTGCATATTTGAGCATTTCTTGTAAATTTTACCAGTTGCGGGCATATTATAATATACTTAAATCTATAATTTTTTTATAAAAATTGCCTACAATTACTTTGAGATATTCAAAAAGTAAAAAAATAGAGCAAAAGTGGTATTTGCTGACAACCTTCAAATAATACAAATAAATAATTATTAGAAAAGTGACCAAAATGTGTCGAATAAGTTTGAACTACATACATACCACAAATGAAAAAGATTTTCCTTTCGAGACTGATTACACCAACGGAATTTATGAATGACTACATCTTTAGCATTAATTAACAGTTATGAGAATTCATGCAAAAGTGTAAAAGATAAAGTAAGAAGTACGTGCTCAAATTTTAGAAAAATTTAATTCAGTAATGAAGATAAACCCTAGTTATACTATCTTATATAAGATAAGCCAAGTTTTGAATCGTAATTTTGTTGATGACCTTAATGTAGTTCCTAATGTAATGCAAACTTTGTAAATGCTCCTTGTACATCTGCAAACGTGGAACTGTCATTTTCAATATTTAAATACATGTATTCAGACAGATGACATAAGTTTCTTCTTGAAAGTTTTCAAAAACATTTACTTGTACGATGTTTTATGACGATGATTAATTTACGATTTTTTTTAGTATTACCCATGTTTTTTATTGAAATAATTGCTTCATTCTGTTTTAAATCATTTAAGAATTATAAAATGAGTAAAATCAAATACTAAATACACATTCTCCTTTAAAATTTTATTATGCAGGGTGTTATGGAAATGAGTGCAAATATTTTAGCCAGTGATAGAGCTCACCAAAATGAACAACTTTTCTATTTATCGTTTTTCATTTAATCACATATTTTTTCAATGATTTATCTCCCCTAAATTTGACGAGCCGCTTCGTAAGCAAATCTAATTAAAGGTAAACGAAACAAGTATATTATAAAACTGCAAAGTTCTTGCATAAAAAACATGCGGTCAGTAACTTACCTACGTCAACTGATAAAGTACGTTGGTTGCCAGATGTGAACTAAACGTTTTATCAGTACCTATACAGTTGTTGTTGGTTTGCATATCAAAGAAATGCTTTTTGTGTTTTGCGCTATTAAATTAAAATATTCCATAGGCGGGTACGCATTTTTGGAGTAAAACTGTTTTGAATTTTAACTCAGTTTTGAGGGCGTTTTCAAAAAAATTATAAATAAAAAAGTTGTTCGGTTTAGGGAGTTCTATTACGGGTTAAAATATGTGCACTCCCTTCAATAACACCCTGTAGAATTAGGATTAATCGACCATTAAAGCATTTTTAAATTTAGCATAAAGTAAAGAGATGGTATATGCACATGCATACTTGTTAAATTTTCTGCAAATTTTTTGCATATTTTTACAACATATAGTGCATATATGCGTACATTTTGTTAATATTGGACTGCATATACTCCATTCTTTAGTTATTACCAATCTATACATACCTCCACAAAAGGGCTGTGCTGAATGTACAAATCGAATGGTGGTTCAACTTGTGTGAACAATGATTTAGGCCAAGAAAATACCAAAGTATCTGTGAACCAAAGCAGTCAATACTGCAGTTTACATTTTAAATCAAATCGGACCTAGTGTCAACGAAAAGCGCAGTATGAACTTTTTACCGAAAACACTGCATTTAAATACATGTTACGTCTTTGGTGATAAAAATAAGTGGGATGCAAAAAGAAACCTTGTCGTGTTTGTGGGTTACTCAGATTGCAGGGATGGTTTTCGTATCTGAATAAAATCAGAAAATCGAGTGATCAGAAGTAAAAATGCTATTTTTACACCTGAAGTTTCAGGAAAAATACTGGTATTACTTCCAACAAAAATAAACGACGACAATCTCAGAAGAAAAAGATGAGCCTGAGCCTGACAGCTCTGTTGAAGCTAAACCTGTAGCAGGTTTGTCTGATGCAACTGAAATACTTGACAGGACTAGAACGTTACGAGATCGAGCAGCTATACAACTCCCAAACCATCTAATTGAAATAATATTGGCTAAAGTGGACGAACCAAAAAGTTGTACTGGAAAGTGGCTATGAAGGAGGAAATCGCCTGTGCTGGTGGAAAATTGAACCTGGACCTTTGTCAAATTACCAACGGGTCACAGAACTATATTTGATCACTGGATATACTGCATCAAAAGAACTGCTGATGGTAAATTAGGCCGGTATGAAACCCATCTTGTCTGGGCTTTTAGTCAATGGGAGGTGAGTGACTATATCGAACCGTACAGTTAATAATAATAATAATAATAATACTTTTATTAACCATTTCCATATAACCAACAATTAATTACAATATAATAATAAAATAACAATAATTACAATAATGTAAGGAAAATAAATCAATAATCATTAATATAAATTTTGTAATGGTTAATAGGTCTCCAGTCAGCTTGTAAGTATTGAATACTTACAGCTGGTCTTCCTTGGAAACCCATTAAAAAAAATAATAGAAAATACTGAAAAGAAAGAAAGCAACAAATAGGAAAGAAGAGAAAAGAAAACACGCAGGTACTGTGCTGATGCCGACGTCGTATTAACACAAGAAATTTATAAATTCATTATCCAAAATAAGGAGATCATAATAAATAATAATACATTTAGTTTATTATCGAGATGACTGACGATTAGAAATAAATTTACGGATGTGATAACCAAAATTTGAAGGAGGCAAAGTTTTAAAATGATTGGGTGTATTATTGTATAATTTATAAATATTGTATGAGAAGGAGCGTTTGAACATTTCGTATTTATGAAGAGGAGGTGTTAATAACCCTCGATTTCGTACGTTAACATTATGTACATCTGTACGAAATGTCAGCCTCTCATAAAGGTATCCAGGTAACTTCGTATAGATAATTTTATGGTAAATGCACTTGTTTTGATAGAACCCAGAATCTTGGCTACCACCTCCTCCGATACTAGTGATAATTCAAATGTTTCTGTAATATTTTGCTTTAAATTTTCTCGATAAAATTTTAAGAGATCCTGGTCTGGAGCACTACTACTGCTCACGGCGTTTATAAAAAATTTATTAACTTCATTAGCATTCTGGAGATGAAGAGGAATTTTAGTATTATTTTTCTTTTTACTGTAAATATTTGATTTTATCAACTTCGCCCAGATACTTTTAATACTATCGTTTGCAGCAGAGTACTCCAGATAGGCTCGCTTTTCTCTTTTTATGGAGGCAGTAACCAAATTTCTAAGGGATTTATAATATTCCCATTTACCCGAAGTTTTATGTTTTTTATAATCTTTAAAAGCTTTACTTCTCAGTTTAATCATGAACTTGATATTATCTGTTATCCAAGGGTGTATGGGTTTAGTGATTGTAATCGTTACTAAAGGTGCATGTAAATCGAATAGTCTTAATAAATTGGTATTCAAAAAAGAAATCTTATCATCGATACTTTGAATATCATATATTAAATACCATGGTACAGCGTATAAGTCATTTAGGAAGAAATCATGATTAAAAAATTTAAAATTTCGATAAGTATGCATTGTATGTAAGGCGCTGGGTTCACTTTCAATTGCAATGCTAACAAAAATTTTAAAATGATCAGAAAAAGTTAAATCACACGAGGTACCGGAAGTTTTGACGTCGACATCATCACTCACTAAAACTAAATCAATTAATGTCGAAGAAGTGGCTGTCACGCGTGTTGGTTCATCAATTATTTGTCTCAGACCAAATGCTTCCAACGAGTGTTTCAGTAATATACAATGACAGTCATTTTGAAGCATATTGATATTAAAATCACCAACACAAATGATAGGGTAAGATAATGCATTAATTTCTGAAACAACATCTTCAAAATTATCTATACACTGATTACAGTTTGAAATAGGCGGTTTATAAACTACGCCGAACGTAATTGTTTTATTATTTATGATTACATGTATCCATAATTGCTCCAAAGTTGCTGTATGGCTATAATTTAATTTGTTATATTTGAATGCATTTTTTAGATTTAAACATACTCCACCGCCGGATTTGTTCTGGCAACGATCAGCCCTAATAATTGTGAAACCGTCTATAGCGACATCATTATCAGAAACAACAGGCGTGAGCCACGTTTCAGAAATTGCGAATAAATCGAAATTTGTTTGATATAAATAATCTTTTAATTCTACAATATGCCCAATAAGTGATCGGGCGTTTATATGACCCAACTTAAAAATACTGTTATCCATAAACTAAATTTAAATATTACTAAAAGAAAGTTATGTAATTGTTATGAAACTAGTTATGTTCAAAAACCAATAAATCTGCTTCTTTTGTAACATGTATGACATTGGAGGTATCGGTTTTACGAACAAAAATTTTGCTGTCGCGCACCCATACGTATTTAAGACCACACTTTTTCGCGCACATACGTGTTTTATAAAATAATTCTTTATTAGCCGGCGAAAGGTGATCTTTAATATACACTTTTTGTTGACTATTAGGGAAACCAAGTTCGGACACTAACAAAAGCTTTTTCTTAGAAAGCGCACACATGATGTTAGTTTTTATTACTCGATTAGTAAACTTCACAATAATGTTCTTGGCGCGCGTCGAGTCTTTATTTAAAAAGGGAACTCTGTGAATCGCATCGATAAAATGTGAAGGAATATCGCAGCTTAAGGAGTCACCGATTTTTTGCATAATTTCGTATAAGTTTTCATTGGTGCGCTCGGGAATTCCCTGTATTTCGATGTTATTTTTACGTGTGTATTGTTCCAAGTCTCTAATATTGCCGTTTAGTTCCTCAATTAACTTTTTGTTGGATGCAGTTTTAGAAACGATAGTATCGTAGTTTTTGAACTTGTTTTCAAAAGTTGCCAATCGTTTTTCGTAGTCATCGATTTTGCTGCTGCAAAATTCGATTGATTTAATCGTATCACTCTGAGTAAACTTAATAGCTTTAACATCCTCGCTTAGTGCATCACTTAGAGTGTAGGCGAATTGATTAGGGGCAGAATTAAGATTTTGGTTAGAACTAGCTAAGCTGGCACTTACAGTTTTTGGTGAACGATTATCAGTGGACTGTTTGCACTTATCGCACGTATACGTCGTTGCAGTTTTCGATTCGGAACCAAGGCATTTAACATGAACACTGTTGTTACATAGAATGCACTTTATCCCGTTATTGGAAAGGCTACTTGATATTGCATTGTTGCACACTAGGCAGCAACCACTGTCAGGCATGATGAAAGTTTTAAATTGAATTTTATAAGAAATTGAGGAGCACAAGTCCGAGCGTCTAGACACCAGCACAGCCCGAGCGAGAATGAGTTCTTCAGCTTGTTTCAATACTATACAAACAGCGCTGAGAATTGCAGCTAATGACAGTCAACAGTTAGCACAATTTGATGTCAAGACAGCCCTCCTCAATGGCGTTATTGATAAAGTAATATAGGTGGAACAACTCGAGAGATTTCACGACAGAACCAATCATATCAGTAAAGAATGAAGTTGAATGCTGTCCAGAACGCGCATGCTTTCTGACCTCAAGCAATTCAAATTAATATTTACAAGTTGAGCTAACTGGTTGTGTGTAGTAATGTTTAAGTTAGTGTAATCAGTAGTGTAGGGTAATAGTTTCTGGTAAATTGTTTCCATAATCAGGAACTAAATAGCTAAAACAATGAAAGTGATCTCAGGATTAACGAATTAAAAACAGAACTTGAAAAAAGAAATTTGAATATAAAGGCAAAAAAGCAACACTTGTAAGCAGACTACAAAAAACATTAAATTCTTCTTTCATTTCTCTAGATAGATAGAGGAAGATACCGACGCGGAAAAATTAACAACAAACCCTCTAGTCAGAAAGAGAAAAAAATTGATTTTTAACATGAAAACCGACTTATTGGAAAATAAACTGCTACGTCAAAAAATTACCTATCTAACCAAATGTTTTAAGATTTTTTTTGAAACGGACTTGATCAATTAATGGTAAAAAATTGTGAGCTAGAGGATGGTTTAGGCCTCATGGGAAAGCATCATCAAAAATCCTGGAATACAATGAATACATCAATTAATACGGTAAATTTAAACAGAACAGATACAGTTCAAGAAGAAAGATCGTTTGATGAAATAAAATATTTACATTCTTTTATTGAATAAACCCTAAATTTGGCTTTATTTATATGAATGCTTAAATAGAAATAAATATAAGACAAGGAACACTTATGTCCTTGTTTTTTCTGATCTCGGTCACCCTAATTGAACACCTGGTCACTGTCCGCTTTGTGGTCGCTTGTCGCCTCTGATATCTGCACTGCACCGACCGAGAGGTGTTTACTTGAATTAAAAAATGCATTTCCATTCGGAATTGTATTTCAATGTTTTTTATGTCCAGTTAGATAGGTCAAACAATTTGTTTTACGTTTTTTATTAACATGAAAAAATTATGATGGAATGGTTTCTTTATCTAAATGTTTTTGTTTAGTACTCTGTTACTACTTTAGAGCAGAATATATAAAGTTTAATGCACATTGGATAGTGCATGCTTTACCTGATCTAATGTACATTTCAATTGTTTTAAGTGTGCAGTTGCTTTTCTATTGCTCAAATCAAATTTTTTTTTGAGGAACATGATAGATATGCAAGTGGCATTTAAATTAAAATGGTGTAAATTTAATAATTTTAACAAAACTTTATTTTCTGAAATGATGAAATGATTTCACAGTGGCTCATATATTTTCGAAATTTAACACAAGCTGCTTGTATAAATATTTTAAATCACGACTCCAAGGAGTATTTACTTTTTTGAATGACCATAACTTATTTTCTTGATGCTAGTTGATATAAACCACTGCAAAATTGTTCAAAGCATTGCTAGGTAATTTTTTGGTGGCTCTCAATTTCTTTTCTAATGCCAAGATTTTTAAATCAATATAGAGATACTTACAATATAGTCAATTATCTGACTTACATGTCATAGCTTGGAAAAATATACTTGTAGATGGTCTTGATTTTATGCAAAATGGCTAATTTGCGGACCCATGCTTGCATTGTAGAATTTCTGGGACTTTTTGAAGCACCATGCAGAAAGTTACTTATTTACCATTTTCAGATATGCCAAAACTGTGGAAGCGCAAGCTGCCATTGCCGCCTTGGACGGCAAGCTGCAGCTAGAGAACGCCATGCCCCCATTATACATTCGAGTCGCATACAGAAAGCACAATCTACCGATTATGTAAATCATGTATGCCTGTTTAATAATATGTGTAAGCCTAGGTTTAATTCATCGGATGCTAGAGAGTATGCAAATAAGTTTTTTCTAAAAAATTAGTTATGGTTATTTATGTAGGACATGGTTAGTTTAAGTGTTTTTTATGTGAAATGTCCCTTTTGTTTACGTGAAGTAATTAAATGTCTTAAAGTTTTGATGTAGATTTGTTTGTAAGCCTTGCATTATAAGTTGCTAATAAAGTTCACTTTGCTCACATGGTAATTTTCATGAACCTTATAGTAATAATTGGCTTTTCTTTCGCAACTTTTTGCCAATATCCAAGAACGAATTTTTAGTTTTGTCCAAGAGAGAGGTACTGAGGGCGTTTGGTATTAGAAAATAGGTAAATACTAAAAGAAAGAGTTAAATCTGATTGTAGAAGTACACAAAAATATTAGAAATTTAAAGAAAGGAGATTAGGAAAGGCTAGAAAAAAAAACATTCAACTTTCTAAGGGTAGGTAACTTGGTGTACCTAGGATCTGAAATCAATGGAAGCCACGGAATTACTAAAGGTAAATCACTTTAGGTATGAGGATTGTAGGAAAAATATTCATGGTGAAAGAAACACATTGAGAAAAGCAAAGAAATGAGATTATATATAAGACTGGTAATTAGTTATGAAAATGACCCTTGCATATTAATAAAGAAAAATATTATAGAGAGAAGGTTGTTGGGGTATATAGCAAAAAAGCTGTTCCACACGTATTTTTGTCCAAAAGTGTTGTGTATGAATTTAAAAATGTCATTCGCTTTGCAAATGGGAAATTCAAAACTGATATGAAATATAATTTGAAAAAGTAACCAATGCACTTGGTGCGACGTATTGAATCTATATTTATCTGGAAACATTCCTGATAGGCTTTTGATTCTTTCACCCCCTTCCTAGTGCAAGGTCTTCACTAACAGTAGCTCGAAGAACCTGCTATTACGTCACTTTTTGCAGTTTTTTTCCATCTAATTCACCATTTCTACAACCTTATTCTGTGTGGCGTCCTCGAATTTCAAGCAGTCAACCACACATTGCAGAAGATAATCTTGCTAAAATTGATTTTTAATGCAATTCAAAACAAGAGTTTGTAGATTTATAAAACACTCTTGAGAATTTCAAAACTACTATGAGGAAGAATTAATAGCGCCCAAGGAAGATTTTAATATTGATCTTTAATAATTTAAAACAAGAAGCCGGATAGTGCAGTTGGGAAAGCGCTAGGTTTGCATTAAGCAAGTCCTCGGTTCAAATCTTTCAGGGATCGAAATTTTTTCGCAGCCTTGGCGATTGGAATCGGACTTGGTGAAACCATTCACAGTTAGGCACCAAATTAACTGTGCTCTACTCAGAACCGCAGACCTAAGAGATGGAGTAACAAAGTCAAGACACACACCTCACACAATAGTTGCTGTGCAACCACAAAAGGCACGGTTCAATTTTGTAACTCGAATCTGGAGTAAGCCTCTACACCGCAACGTAAGATGAGGTTACTGACAATACATACATAATTTAAAACAACCATGAGGATTTCAAACTATTATGAGAATTCCAAATTGAAAATGTCAGGGTGTGATAATCCCAAAATGACCAAAATGACACACATCCTTGTCTCACGCCTCGTTGTATTGCCACTTCTTCTGTTAGCTCGTTTCGATCTTGATATTAGCTGATTGACTATAGTGTAGGTTATTTATGATTCTGCGATCTTTATGATCCGGACCAATTGTCTGTAATACTGCCATTAGCTTATCATGCTTCACTCTATCGAACGCTTCACTATAGTCTATAAAGCATAGACTACGTGTACTGTACAGCTGACATCTCTGCATCGCTGCTGTAGAACCTGAATTGCAAATAGGGCTCCTCTAGTACCCAAAGCGTCACGGAATCCAAATTGTGTATGTGATAGATGTGCTTCACATTTATTGTATATTCTTTGTATTACTTTTAGAAATATTTTTAGAATGTGACTCATAAGACTTATTATTCTGTGGTCTTCACATTTTCTCGCGTTAGATTTTTTGGGGAGTGTTATGAAGGTCGATCGTAGCCAGCTTCTTGGAACTATACCATTGTTATAAATTTTATTGAATGCCTTCGTCGTTCATTAATTTTAAGAATTCATGATAGAAGTTGTCTGGCCCTGTTGCTTTGCCATTTTTAATTCTTCTTATAGAGTGTTTCACTTTGTCGTTTGTTATAGATGGCCCAGTGTTGCATCCTATTGTTAATGTTGTATTATTTCTATCGTCTTTAAAGTTGTTTTTGACGTACTTCATCCAGGTATCTTTCACTTCCTGTTGATCGACAATAACAGCCTCATTGTTGTCTGTCAGGCATATTGGTTTTTGGGGTCTACATATTCCTGCCGCTTGTTTGATTTTCTTATGGAGATTAAAGGAGTCATGCTTATTTTCTAAGTTCTCTATTTCACGGCATTGTTTCTCAAACCATTTGTTTTTTGCTTCTCTAATAGCTTTCTTTATATCTTTGTCAATTTTTTTATAAGTCACTCTATTTTTATGTTTATCTTTTTCCTTTGCTTCTCTTCTCTTCTCCATCATTCCCAATATTTTATCAGTCATCCACATTTTTCTTTTCACCCTTACTGCGCCCAAATATTTGTCTAGAATTTCTTGGTTGATTTCTTCAAGTTTCCTAATATCGTCTTCTGGATCGGTTTCTGTTTTGTTATTGGTTATTTGATTTATTTTTACTTTGATGTGTTGCTGTATTTGTTGTTTTGTTTGTTCTGTTTTTATTTGTCTTATGTCATATTTTTTGGGTTTTGTTGGTTGAACCTTTTTTAACCCACCGTTAGGCGTGTGGTTTTCTATAACGCAGTTGGTCGCGCTGTATCTCCCAGATACATGTACACATTTAACCTATTTTTTTAGTTATTAAACAATAAACATCTTAATTAAATTTATTTCTATAACATTTGCAAACAGTAGTACTTACCTGGCTTGTTTTACTAAAACACGCCCCCTGTAGATAAAGATTTATTCTAGTTCATATTTATTTTTGAAAGTAAGTTTTTTCATAAATGTACAGTGATTTAAACTAAAAAGCAAAAATCATGCATGCTCAAAAATTTTATTGCTTCTAAATACATTAGAAAATATGAATAAGTACATGAAAAATTATTCTGATAAGTCCCCTTCTCCACCAATTTTCAGACAATTTTCACAAATTACTTTTGCGTGTTTTTTGAGACACAAACTACTAAAAAATTTGCGCAACAATAAACACTCAATGAAGATTTCTTACTTTGAGTGTAGGAAGGTTGACAACGTCGTTTTTTTGCAGCTCTAGAACCACCTGGTTGTTCTTCGGAAACCTCTTCAGTCCTTTTGTACTTTTGTAACATTGTCTGTAGCTCTCTTGGTAGACTTATAATTT
Source organism: Agriotes lineatus (assembly GCA_940337035.1). Classification (NCBI taxonomy): domain Eukaryota; kingdom Metazoa; phylum Arthropoda; class Insecta; order Coleoptera; family Elateridae; genus Agriotes; species Agriotes lineatus. Next base: position 27,015 of record CALNHX010011851.1, read on the forward strand.
GTGCTCTAATTTTTAGTTGCTCTTCTACCAAACTCAGTGCTAAGTTTTTGATGAAGTTTCTTCTTGAACAAAATTCATTTTGATTTGCCAAAAAAATTACTCTTGAGTTACATTCATCAAATGATAAAAAATTAACATTGGCCATCTTCTTGTCGATCTGCCGACATTATATGTGGCACAAAGCTTGTTGACAACGTCTAGTTCGGATTTCGTATCATTATAGAATAATATTATTTCCGGCTTTTTCTCGTTATCATTTGAAATAATATTCGAACCAACATGCATGCTGGAAAGTAGAACAACAATTTTCCCTTTTTTTGGAACATATGAAACAAGAGTTTCATTTTTTGTGTAACCAAAAATGCTGCCGAGGCAGGGCCGATTTTTTGGAGACACAAAATTAGGAGGTAGCTTTCTTTTATTCTTTCTTATTGTTCCAACATATGACAATTTCTTTTTGTCCAGTTCCTGTACTAAGTTGACACTAGTGAACCAATTGTCAGCAGTAATATTTCGACCAGATCCAAAAATTGGTTCCGTCAATCTCATAACAATTGATTCTCCCGAATTCGGTTTACAAAAAGGTCCTTCTGATTGCTGTCCACAATATATCTCCATATTTGCCGTATAGTATAATTTTGCATCATTCAAACAAAAAATTTTGATGCCATATTTATTAGGTTTGGATGGTATGTACTGCCTAAATGCGCACCTTCCACGAAATCCAGGAAGCAGTTCATCGATGGTCACATTTTCGCCCAAATGGTAATTTTTTTGCAATTTTCTATAAAGATTGTGAAAATGTCTCTGATTGCTGCTAATTTATTAGTCTCACGCCGTAGTTCTCTAGTGTCTCTGTCCTCAAACCTCAAACATCTAATGAGAAATCTAAATCGCTTTTCAGACATTGTCATTCGAAACATGTCTATTCCCAAACCGTCAGTAGCCCAAAAATCACTCAGTCGTTGATGGCCTCCTCTAAATACACCTGACAAATAAAGTATACCTAGAAACGCCTTTATTTCTACAATATTTGTTGGTCTGCAGTCCCTTTCTCTGGTAAATCTTTCGCGAACGTTTTCTATATGATGATTTGTATATTGTACTGATAAATTTAGAATAACTTCACTGAATAACAAATTCCAACAATTTATTTCAGGTTTTGCGTTTCTAGCAGCCTGCCCTACTACACCCGGTAACTTCATCAAAATGTTATGAGGATGAGTTTTTGAAGTAGGGAAAGGTTTTTTTTCCATTGTGTCCCATCTTTACCTATAACAATTTCCCCAATAAGTATTTTCAATTTCATAAAAATTTTAGTTTACATACCGACAAAATTATTGTCTTCTTGTTCTGGTTCTTCAGTGTCTTCATCATCACTAATCTCATGATTGGTTTCTGAATCAACAGACCTTGTCTCAACTTGGTCTTCGGAATCTGATTCATCAGATTTATCAAAATCTTTATTGTGTACATCTACGTTAATTTCACCATTTTCAAACATTAGACGATGTAGTTCTTCAACATCTTCCGGTTTAGAAAAGTGGAATATTTTTTTTTGTACTCATAGCGAAAAGTAACAAAAAAAGACAATAAGCCACAGTTTTCGAACACTGGGAACAAGTTGCACGGACGAACCTTACGAAACGACCGAATAAAGTAGAATGAATCTGTTTATAACATGCATTGCATACATGCCCGACCCTTTTGGGTTTTTTTATGATAACAAAACAATAAAACGAACATCCGCTTCATCCTTCTGAGAAACTTTTCAAAACATGTTGTTTGAGGAATACGCTAAATCCCAATATAATACCACCAGGGATCTTTAAAATATTTGTAAAAAAAACAGCGAATATATCTCCTAGATACATGCGCGACCAACGGAGGGTTAATCTGAGTCTTATTATGCCGATAAGAGGGTTGTGGTCCGATTTAATGTCGGCTCCAGGATATGTCTTCATTGATATTACTGCGTTCCTAAATCGTTTGTTAATCATTATATAATCTATTTGGTTTCTGACGACATGTCCTGGTTTGTCTTGTGGCGACTTCCATGTATA
>CALNHX010011852.1:0-29073 GCA_940337035.1 Agriotes lineatus
CAGGAGCCGTTCAAGGTCATCAAAATCGGTATTTTGATATCAAAAGAACCGACAATGAGTGTCTCTACTTGTTGGATTTATGTACGCTGGTATTATGCACAGTGGTATAACTGTCATACCAGAGAGCGTTAAATGGTTAAATTGATTTTATTATTAGTTTCATTTGCGAATACATAATAGTTTAATGTGTTTCTTTAATATTTAGTTTCTAGTAAATACAAGAAATACTACAAATGTAAAATCACTACGTACAAATTTTAAAAAACTTAAAAACTCAAGTATTGAATAAACTTTTCTTCACAAGCACCTCCCCCCCCCCCCCCCCCCCACCATCACTCCATTGTCTTAATCTTGTCCCGAAATCGTTATTTTCAAATATGGCAACCTTATACTGGATGTACACAGTAGAGGTAGAACAGGAAGTACACGCATAAGCAGGGGTAGGATTTCCAATCAAGGAAAAAAATAATTAACGTAGTTGATGTAAAATATAAGAGCGAGATGATTATGAATAGACATGAACTGCAAGAGGAGGTAGAATACGCACCATATGAAATCATAATTATGGGAGACTTCAACGGAAGAGTGACAAAAAACAAGGATACAAAGAAGGAAAAGATATTAAAAAAATAGTAAAGAAAAATTCCTAAACAGACATAAGTGGAAGACTACAGAAAAGTTCCAGTGCCGGTGCTAACATATTTGAGTGAGTCGTGAACAACAGACAAATACCAAAGTAGGATATCAAAAAAAATAGAAGATAGGACTAGGCTGGACAAGATTAGGAACAAAGTACACAGACAAAACCTCAAAGTAAAACCGATAAAATATAGAATATAACGAAACCAGCTCGGATTTCAAAACAACATCTGCAGCAGTTATGATAAGCATAACATTTCTAGATATGTTAATAGCTATTACATATTTATAACACAAAAACTAATTTTATATACAGAGAGATCAAAAATAAGCTTGATCGCGAGAGCCATTGAAAACAATAAAACTTGCCTAATCTGCCGTATGCTTTTGGTTGACATCGAACTGTCGCATTTTTTTTAAGTTTAAAACCCTTTCAACATCTTTTTTAACTTATCCCATTGCTAGTTTCATGTTACCTATCAATTCAATCTATAAATTTGGTTTATATTACATATTTTTGCATATTTGTGTAGCGTATTAGACTGTGTTAACGTCACATGAACGAATAATACACACTACGTGCTCATGAGCTCAACATATTTTTGTGAATAAACATATATTATGTTTAATTCAATTTGTGTATAATATTTATAATTTTACAGAATAATTTGATTTTGAATATGTACAATTATTGTTTGCTTTTAAAAACTACTTAATCTGCTTGCTTTAATTTCTTGTGGTAATTTGTTATACATATCCACCCCTTTAATGAATAAAGGGTTCATTGTAAACGATAATTTGATTGAGGAATATTAGTCAAACCTTTAGTATTATGGTCATAAACGTTATAATAAAATGATAGACATTTTTTTAAATATGGTGGAGCCTGATTATTCAATATTTTATTTACCTATAATGGACTGTGGAAAACTTCCAGCTGGCCATGGATTTGAACCGAGGACTTGCTTATTACAAGCCTGACGTCCTTACAACTGCTCCACACGGTTCTTATACCTTATATAGAAATGTCATATAGTCTATTCACTATTGGGAAATTACAGTTTCGATAGATGGCGCGCGCTAGTGACAACTAATGGCGACGAAGACGTGATCACTTCGAAGGTTCTACTGTGGTTATACATATCAAGCACGTGTTAATATAAAAATTAGTGTGATTTTGAATGTTAACAAATATTACATTGTGTAAACATGCGGTGTGACGATAACGTTGGTCGATATTTTAAAGTACATTGGCGATGGCCGTCGACCTTTACGCGAGGGCGAAGCGTTAATGTTGAGCGGTCACATTGTGAAGTGTGGCATAAAAGACAAAACATGTATTTATGCATATGTAATACAGTCATCAGCGATACAAAAAGATCCCCATGTCGTAACAATTCACCTGCATGAGGATCCTTTCAACTGGGTGTGCACATGCTCTTGTAAAGCAGGAATGGGATCTCGATGTAAACACATTGTTGGAGTGTTGTTTATACATTAATAGGTAAATGTTGTTACTCTAGCTTTTACATTATCAAACTTCCCAGCTTATTTATTGCATTTTAGGAATGACGTAGAAGAAGTAACTTGTACGGACTTGGCCCAACAATGGGGCAAAGATTCAGCCAAGGGTACACAAGCTGAATATAAAAAGCCTGTGCGAATTAAAGAATACTGCCATGTTACCATGACAAAATCAAAATTTAAAGTTTCCAAAGACGTACAGCAGCAAAACTTGAGTGCCTTTTTAAAATGTATGTTCCAACTACTTAAATGTTTTATTATTGCTTATAATAATTATTGACAATTTAAAAACATATTGTAGGTAAACCAAATTCTGCTTTAGCAAAATTTTTTAATGGCAGGACAGCAGCAGAAACTTTGCCAAAGCGAAAAAGTGACAATAGTGAAACTGTGGGGGTAACACATGCATCTAGTCCATCCGCAATGGAAATTAGCGGTACAGTTTAAAAGACGTTTCAGCAAATATTTACGGAAACTGTACAAAGAATGCTGCTGATGCAACGTTATTTCCGGCAGCAGATAACAAATATATTTCTGCAGAAGCTATTTTCAGCTCTGTTGCAAAAGAAAAACAGTATTGTGCTGTCATTAGAAAATTCTATGCCCGGAGTAGCAACAGAAATGTATAGAAAAAATATTTTGAAAAGCAAAATTGATTGTGTTCAAATTTACAATAATACAAGAGGGCAAAATAATTCCCTATGGAAGGAACACAGAAAATATAGAATTACAGGGAGTACATGTTACAAATTATATACATATGCGAATAATAAGTCTCCAGATTGGAAGAAAAAGGTGGACAATTTTATAAATCCAAATTTTTTGGAAACGAAAACACTTTTTATGGCCAACAACAGGTATGAAAAAAACCTTATTTTTATTTGTTTGCTTCTTAGGGCTTAATACCAATCTATTTGCTAATTTTTTTAATTTATAGGAAGAATCAGCTCGAAAATGCTACGAGCAGTATGTGAAGCAATCGATATTGCAATGTGGGCTTGTAATTCACCCCAGGCATCCGTGGCTAGCCTGCAGCCCTGATGGTGTTACGTGTAATTTAGAGTATTTAATAGAAATTAAATGTCCTGTGATCGGTCGAAACATGACTGCAGCTAACTTTGTAAATAAATTACCGTACATAGATTTTAAAAATAACGTGTACAGTTTAAAAAAAAAAACATATATACTACGGGCAGATACAGTTAGGAATGTTTATTTTAAATATTAAAAAATGTCATTTCGTCATTTATGCATCATATGACGAGACATGTATAATTTTAGAGGAGTTATATGATGAAGCATTTGTTCAACAAATGCTTTCTAAATTACAAGAAACGTATTTTGTAAATATGCTACCCCTTTTTTAATGTAAGACATATTTTTTAAGTTTTAATTCATTGTAAATAAACTGTATATAACAAATTGTATTTAATAGTTGATTATACTTGTTGAGTGAATAGAGTGAAATAAAACACAACAGTTATTTTAACATTTTAATTTTTAACTCTCCGACGACATGAAATCGCTCTTTGCTACTGCCCTCAGTGGACTGCGTAGCACAATCGATATTATAGCCTGACTACATGCATGAACACATGCAACGCGCTGGCGCACAACGCATTACAAAAGTGGCAGGAAGATATATGCAGTAACAATAAATTAATAGTAGTATATACATAATAAATTATGAATTAAACTAATTGGTAAATATTTTTTAACTTATCAATAAACTGTAACCTACTTATAACAAATTATATTAAATATTTTATTGTAATACTAATATGTACATAATAATATAAGTTTAATAGGAGATTTATAAGTCAAAATTAATGTTATCTAAGATTTTAGTTTGATAAATAAAAATCTTATTGTCGTAACACATTTTGTTAATAACACGTTGAGCGCCACGAGAAATTTTAAAATTTTCTTATTGGGCCAAAAACTATTTTAAGCATTTTTAGGTATTTTATGATGGGTATACTAGCAAAAAGTTATAAATATCATGATACAATTGTTTATTTACAATAAACGCAATTTTTCTTTTTTTAATCAATAAAAAAATGAACGAAATAAAAAATTTAAAACTCGCACTGCAGAACGTTCTCCACAGGCCAGAGCGGTCCATACAGTACATTTAATAATGTAAGCAGCGGTCCACTGGCCTATACAGAATTAAAACTGCTTCAACCAACGAGCGGTCCCTAGGGACCGCCGTGGCCCTACGAGAAATATTGGTAGCGGTCCCTACGGACCGCTGCGGCGCTTAACGTGTTAAAAAGATTTATATATAAACGTTGTGCCGTAAAAAAGGGGAAAAATTACAAAATAAATATCAAGTTTTAATTTACATAATGGGACTTTAATCATTTTGTAATTTTTTTCCTTTTTTACTGATGAAGCCAACATAATTGGCGAAACATTTAAATAACTGTGGTTTTTTTCTCATTACAACACATTACGTGCATTGTTTTTTTCATGAGTGTTTAAAATTTGATAACATTTGAAATAAACTAATTTCATAGTTACCTCAGCGGAATCTATGAAATTAGTTTATTTAAAATGTTATCAAAATTTTAAACACTCATGAAAAACGATGCACGTAATATGTGCTGCAACGCGATAAAAAAACCACAGTGTATAAACCTTTTTAATTATTAAACAATATGTTACGACAATAAGATTTTTATCTATCAAACTAAAATCTTAGAGAACTTTAATTTTGACTTATAAGATCTTCTATTAAACTGTACTTACATAATAATCATTAATTAAAACTTATCATCAGCCAAAATTGGGTTTGACAAGTTGACAAGTGCTGCTAAAATTACACCTATATTGTCGATGTGTGGTAATAAATTCCATGATATTTTCTCTGTGAATATCTTAAATACTTTTAATCGCTGGATCACTCTTTCTACATGCACCCTAGCTCTTGCGATGCTTGCTGTTTTTTCTGCTTGCGATTTACTCAGCTGAGGCGCCTTTCTCAAGAATGGGGGACGAACTAGGGTTATTCCTGCTTCTGCACATTCTTTCTCAATGGCAAAACCTTTATCGACCATTATTTGATCAACATATGGCGTCAACAGGTTAATAATTTGCTCATTGTTAAATATGGCTTTAATCAGATACTTTTCCGCCATATGCTGGGCTCAAGTAGGTTATAACACCTGCGGGGTTTACTCCAACCAAAAATTTTACTGTATTCATAGATTTATAATATGAATAACATCGCAGACGACATTTTAGGCATTTTGGTTGTTGCAAAGGTATTTCAGTGCAATCCAGAATTATTCTCACTTTCTTGTAATTGTTGAAACACTGTGGCAAGTTTTTTATATTTTCATCAAATGTTGGCAAATAAATTGCGCACTTTAATGTTTCTGATAGCAACGGTATTATGTCGTCAAAAGATCTTTTTTATTTGTTGCACTGTTTTGAAAGAGCCCCGATAACACTCTGAAGCTAACATTCAATTTAAGTTTAATTAACGCAAGTAATACGTTGTTTGTAACATTACGATTACGTACGTTTAAACTTGTAATAGTTGCTTCAACACGCTCTACAATACAATTAAACAGATCACTGTCGATTCCTGTATATGCCACTAGCAATTTGTCCGACTTTAAAATGCCATATACTGCATTTGAAAACATTGAAAACGTATCAACTTGCACTTCCTTATCGCAATTAGTTGGCAGCTTTATTTGGGCAGTACATACTTCGGCTAATAAGTCTAAACAAGTAGCCGTTTCACTTTCCACAACTGGTAACTGAATCGCTTCCACTGGTGAATTACCTTCCACAGGGGCTGATTGGCTTAGTCGCACATACTTCTGTCGATTTTGCAACCGCTCTGATCGTGCATTATTCGATTTTCGGACCTCGTGTAACCTCAATGGAATGTTGCAAGAGGGTATAACATTTTTCTTTAAAACTTTTTTTGTTTTTAAAGGTGTTACTGAAATCAAAGAAAACCATGTGAGTAAACTTAACCTAAATTGTCGGTTTCTTTCATATTTTTTATAACGATTTTTTAAATACCTACTAAAACTAGTAAGATACTTACTTGGATGAAAATCTTTTTCCTCGAAATGCAATGAGCACACTAACATGTATTTTGATATGGGTTTACCAATTCGCAGTACAGTAGCCCATTGTTTTGACAGTTTCACATCTTTCGGAAATTTATGCAAACTAATGCCTTTTATGGCGTAACTTTTGCACTGAGGGACAGAACAAATACACCTCGATTTAGGTTTCATAATAATTATACAAAATTTGCAGTATAAAGCTGATATTTTTAATTAAAAATTTCTCGCACTCCTGCCTTTATATGTGTTTATGTATAACTGATCCACAGCTGATCTATGTTGTTCACGTCTTCTATAATTGCTTATTTCTCCGCCAGGCGCCAACACTTGTCTTGCACTTTCCCAATAGTCCCGGATTGTCAATGTCAAAATCCAATTAAAAACAATCCTTTATATTTATTTATTTATTTATTTATTTATTGTACAGGCAGCAGTAGAAAACTGATAATGCCCGAATCTCGTACAAATTTGTGTTTAAATATAATTATGTAAAATAAGTGTAACAATGTGTATATATATAATTTCGTTTCGTAGATTTATAGTTCGTTGCAACAATCCCAACCAATATCACAGTAGCCATCACAGTTATATTTGAGATAAATAACGATTGTATAGATTTTTAAATCGCAATAAAGAGGGCGCTGAAACTATTTCCCTTGGAAGGCTATTCCAGTGTTCCACGACCCGGTTAACTAGAATGTTTTTGTGGTTGTCATGTTTAAACTTGGACTTCTTGATTTTCATGTCATGTCCTCTCAAGTTCCGGGGGAGGGACATGTTGAAGAAACCAAGAAGTTCTGGGGAGTCGTAAGAACCTTTAAGGATCTTGTAAGTTTCGACGATGTCAGTACGTTGTCTTCTCGTGGATAGTGTAGCAATGTTTAGTTGTCTAAGTCGATCTTCATAAGGCAGGTTTCTGATATTTCGCACAAGTCTTGTAGCTTTTCGTTGGACTCGTTCCAGCGCTGAGATGTCTTTTGCATAGTAAGGACTCCAAACGCAGGAACCGTATTCTAGGAGTGGTAGGACATAGGTCTGATACAATTTGGTGAATGAGGCATTATCGAGGGATTTGAACGCTTTGCTCAGCAAAAACAGAGCTCTATTTGCCTTTTTAATTGTACAAGTTACATGTCCCTCCCATTTCAGATTGTCCTGTATTAATATACCCAAATCCTTAATGCTTTTAGTTTGTTGCAGCAGTTGTCCGTTGATGGAATATTGGTGATGCGGATTGTTTTTTCCTATGTGAAGAACAGCACATTTTGATTCGTTGAGTGGAATCAACCATTTCCGTGTCCAATCGACGACGTTGTCTAGGTCCTGTTGCAACTCACGATGGCTTACGAGGGGGTTGGAAAATATTTTAGTGTCGTCTGCATATAAGGAGAAGTTAGTTCTCGTGTCGCAGGTTATATCACTCGTATATAGGATGAACAATATTGGACCCAGGACAGATCCTTGAGGGACGCCACTCGTAGCAGCTCGGGCGGTGGAGGCGTGTCTACCAATCTTAACTCGAAATGTTCGGCCTGTAAGGAAAGATTCAAGCCACAATAACAGTTTACCTCGAATACCAAAGTGATGAAGTTTGTGCAATAGGCGTTTGTGGGGCACTCTATCGAAGGCTTTTGCAAAGTCTAAGTAGATCGCATCTGTCGGTTTACCATTGTCCAGATCTCTTATCCATCTTTGTGTGGTGTTGAGTAATTAGTTACGGTGGATCTTCTGGGGATGAAGCCGTGCTGTTGAGGAGGAATGCGACGTGTTCGGCTAGCAAACTCAAGTAACCTGTTAGCAATAAGTCTTTCCATAACCTTGCACACCGCACTAGTTAAGCTGATAGGTCTATAGTTCGTCGGATCGAGTTTGTTACCCTTCTTGAAGATTGGCCTAATCACAGCCGTTTTCCAGTCAGAGGGAAGTTCGCTCGTGTCCAGGGAATTTCGGAAAATTGTAAGGAGTGCTGGTGCTAATTCGTTCGCACAATTTTTCAGCAAGATAGTTGGTATCAAGTCTGGGCCAGAGCTAGAATTTGCATTTAACGATTTCAAAATTTTAATTATATCAGCAATCTGAAAGGAGATGTCTTCAAGAAAGTGTGTTGCAGGGACTGAATCTACAGGGGGTAGCGGGCCATCCGGTTCTATAACGTTAAATTTTTCAAACTCGTTAGCGAAGGAATCAGCGATTTTTGCTAAGTCAGTGATGATCTCATGGTTGGCAGAGCGAAGAGCAGTTGGGTATTCAGCAGTAGAGGCCATTTGACGTCGAATATAAGCATATAGCTGTTTCCCACTGGCTTGTGCTATATTTTGCTCGTAGCGCTTTCGATTCGTTTGCAGGGTGTTATTTATTTCATTTCGGAGGGCTTTATACTTTTCATAGTAGAATGGGAGTTTCGTTCTGCGGTAGAGTGTCCAGATTTTATGTTTTTTATGTATTTTGCGTAGAGTGTATTGCGTGATCCATGGTTTGGTCCGATTTGGTGGTTTTGATTGCGCTGGCGAGTGACGGTTGAGAGTGTCCAAAGATAAGTTTTTGAGCAAATTCCAGGAATCGTTCAAACTTAGGTTTATGTTGATATTTTCCTGCAGAGATAGAGTAAGACTATTTTTTATGCTGACAAAGTCCGCTCGCCAGTAATTCTTTCGTTTTTCTGCGTGCGGAGAAACTGTATTCATTTGACATACTTGGAGTTCGGTAATAATTAAGGAGTGGTCACTGTTACCAATTGGCGCTAGAAGGGTGGGCGGCGATAAGGCGTTTTTATCATTTGTAAATATTAGATCAAGAGTGGAAGGTCTCTGGTTGTTCCTATGTCTGGTTGGATCCTTGACTAGTTGTGTAAATGGCGTATTATTGAAAGTACTGAGATATTCCCGAGCTATGGGGGTGGCATTTGCTGTAGTGGGGTGTGGCCAGGATAATGATGGAAGGTTAAAATCCCCGAAGATGATTGATGTTGTTTCGCGATCGCTAGCTTTCATAATTTGTTCCATAATAGCGATGTCAGCTTCAGTTGTAGTAGTTGTAGGGGGACGATATACGACACCAACCTCCAGCGTTAATTGTCTTATACGGATATCCAACCATAACGTCTCAGATCTAGCGTCGAACAGCTCGTCAATGTGAGTAACGGAGAGAATATCATCATTCGGGGCATTCTTCACATATATAGCTACGCCCCCCCCTCTTCCATCTTGTCTGTCCTTGCGATATAGTGAGTATCCAGTCAGGTCTACCATGCAGTCGGGAATGTCGGGATTTAGCCATGTCTCAGACAGTATGACGATGTTTGGGTCATGTCGGAGAACCTCAACCTGGAATTGATCAAATTTTGCCAAGAGACTAGCAACGTTTGTGTACATTAGTTTGTATGGGGTTTCTACTGCTGCCTTGTGTAGTTTCCCGGGCGAGATTGACGTAGCTCTCCAGGTATAATTTTGGGGATTCCTCTCACATACTTGATGGTTGCGTTCTTGTCAGTTGCTTGGACTTCAATCAACTCTCTCCTAAGCTGGTTGAGGGTTTCGCGTTGTAGTGGGGTTTGATCACATTTTATAAGAATTGGAGGTGGCACGTTCTTACTGTTACGGAGTATTTCACGTGGTAGATCTGGGGAGTTGAACGAGACTTTGAGAGGTCTGTTTGTTGACGGATTACGTTTGCCGAGACGGGAATAATGTGCGTTTTCGAGCTGAACTGGTAAGGAAGGGAAGGAGGTAAGATTCATGTCACTGTGTCGCAGTAATGAAGTAACTTCATCCTTCTTTCTGGCATCAGCATCCACATTTGTGCTCTCTGTGACACCGTACAGTATAACATTCTTGGCTCGACGAGCACGTTCCTCGATTTCCTCAATAGTGGCACGAGTTACTTCTGAAGGACAGGCTGGTTCTCTGGTTTTATCAAGGATTTCTCGGGCAACTCTAGCATCGAGGTTTTTCTGTTCATCTTCTACTCTGGCAAGCCGCTCGGAAATTTCAGCGTTAGCGTTCTCAATGGTTTTCAATTTCTGTGCAAGTGAGGTGATGTTTCTGTCACATTTCTTCAGATCTGTGGACAGAGAGTTGATTTTCTCCGTGACTCCAGCCACTTCCTTCATGAAATCAGCCTTCAGATCCTTGCGTAGTTGCGCTAGTTCAGTTTTAATTAAACTCATGAGGGCAGAACTAGGGTTGCTTTCATCCATTTCAGCGGGTAGTGGTGAATCGGCGATCAAGTTCTCGTTTTCTCTAGGATCAGAACAGCAGTAAAACAGTGAGACATCAGACGTTGTATTTTTATTCATTCTTTTGCCGCAGCTGTTGTGGTACACCAAATTGCAGTTGGGGCAGCTAACAAATGTCCCGACTGCTACTTTTTTACAGTATGTGCAAACAGATTTATGCTGTTTGTCCATCTGCTATCACTATCAGTTACAAAATTTTCGTGAGGGATCGAGTTAGAGAAAATAAAATCGTGGGTTTGGACACCCCTGACGACAATTTGAACTTTTCAGCTATGGCCACCTGGGTTCCTGCTGGGCCAGTTCGAGGTCAAAATTACTCCTGGTGTTGATTTTGGTCGCCAGTATCCTTCAGGTAGTCTCGGGCCTGGATGGGGCAGTCCTCAAATTACAGGTGGTCTGCTCGAAATTGAGGTTAGGATTCCCAGCTCAGATTTAAATCTCAATATTTTTACAATTGTACGCAAATTGCGACTCAGATAAAGAGATGAGTGCAACCCTTGCACTAACTGGAACAGAGGTAACAGCTCCAACAAATGGTGTAATGAGTTGCTTAATTTTAACAACAGTTTAAACAGGGACACAAATATGTACGTGTTGTCACTTCAACTTCACAAACACAGTATCATGGTTAATATTTTTAAGTCAAGCTATGGGTAACTAGAAACAGTTAATAAAGCTACTAATGTCAAAACTATAAATTATAGGTTATATTTCGAACTGACTTAAGCAAAAATAAATAAAAGTTGCCAGGTAACAAAAACCCAAATTTTCAAAATTACGCTTTTGCCTTGTCCAACCTAGTAGTAACAAAAAAACCAATAGAAATTCAACAGTGCTACCATAAAACGTCATTTTTGACAATCCGGGACCATAGTGAACAGAGTATAGTTAACAAATAAATCTTTTGCAACACTGATATCCAATGTAAAGCATCTAACATAACTACCAATGGTATTAATCGGTTACATGTTAAAATGATTCTTATACCACGATTTTGTAATTGTGACAATTTATTTAAATTAAATTGATGCAATAAAAATGCATAATAATTAAAGTGAGGTAATATAATGGTCCTATATATAGTAATTTTGGAATTGATTGACAGATTTTTTGCAATTCTTGAGTAAAAATACAACTTTTGAGAATTTCTTAACAAGGTAATCAAAATGCGATTCAACATTTAACACATTATCTAACATGAAACCAAGATATTTAACTGATGTTACAATTTCTATCTGCTCGTTATTTATTGATAAATTTATGTTATTTTTGTTTAAACAGTTATATTCATACTTTGTCGTAGAAACAATTCCCCTTGTTTTTGAAACATTTAATTTTATATTCATATACACTTTCTAATACAATATTCATTTTCCGCCACTCTAATATCTCTGTCACTGCATGCCAACATTGTATCATCAGCAAACAAATTAAAAAAATTAACAAATAAATTAATATCATTTCAGTAACATATAAACAACAACGGACCTAACACACTTCCGTGTGGTACTCCCAAGTTAATTTCTAGTTCTTCAGATATTACATTTGAAAAAATAGTTTGGTTAATTGAATAGTCCTTCGAATACTATTCTTAGTCAAAGTTAAGTAGATTATTTTTGCGGTGGTATTATTACCCATGTCTATTGCGCTTGGGATTAGGACTCGGGCTAGCGCACTCATTCTAATCGTACCAAAGCCCAATGGACATTTGTAATACCACTTCAAAAATAGTCGACGTAACTTTGACTACTCACGGTAGTATAAGTGATTATTTTTCTTGCTTATTAACAATAATTAAAATTAGCAAAAAAAAAACTCTAGTGTGGCTCATTACTTTTTTCTTTAAAATACAAAGCTCAAAGAACGTATGAAATGTTCTACGATACAGGTGCATATCCAAAAATTTCTTAATGATGGTCAATAAATACTAGAAACATAATTAAACCATAATGTGCGGTACATTGTTGGATTCAGAATAAAAAGGGCTTCTAATATTTGACATAAAAAATGATAAGGACCGTATTTAAAAAAATTAAGTTGATGTTGGTTCCTCAGAGTTGAAACGTCAGATAAAAATTGATAACGTAATCTTTAAGTATATTAAAAGTTGCTATAAAAAAGTTTTGTCAGTTTTGCTCAAACTTTAATATTAATGACAGAAAAAAATTGAATTAAAAATACAAAAATTCGGTTTCTTTAAGATGAATAATTATATCAAGGATTTCTAGGCGTCATTTTTTTAGTTCTTTAATTACACAACTTTTTTACCATATAACCAAATTTACAAATCTTACTATTAACGGGATCCCCATACTAGCCATCCTTATCTTGGACACACTGTATAAGAAGAATAATAGTTTTTCATAAATTTTACAAAATAACAGCATTTGTTTTATAGTGTAGTTCAATCTAGTATATCTTTTATGTTATTTATCGCAGTCCAAACACAATTTAAAAATAAATAGAATAGCTAAATAACTTTTTCGCAATTGGTCAATGATGCCCACTTTAATCTTAATTTTGTTATTGATAACTCGTAAGTGATTAATCAATCGGCATACAATTTCAAGGGTTTCTTACACTGCTTTTTTGAAGATGGTTTCACTGTGTTTTGTCTCTAAAAGTATTAGAAGAAAAATATTTGAGATGCTGTTACAGAAGCCACATTTTGCACAAAGTACATATTTTGAAGAAAAACTAAGAAAATTACATTTTTAGAATGAGTTGATATTAACAAAATTTGGGATATAATTTCTACTCGAGTTTTAGAGAAATTGATAGTTTTAGAAAGTTAAAATGCCACCTGAAGAGAAATATGTTTGTTGTACTAAGATTATATTCAAGTATGCAAATTGGTTCATATCGGTCAATGGCTATTTTCGGCCAGTTGGCTGGTTATCAAAATTATTACAGATTATGGTGTGTATCGTGACGTAACTGCTACTTTGCATAATTGTGATACTATCAAGAAGTACACATAAATCATAAAGTTATAGATACTGTTTAATGTATGTTATTTAAACTGAGAAGTAGAGTGTCAGTTTATCAGCTTCATGTAAGTACAAACTATTTTTTATAATTTACTCAGTAGGTATTAATTAGTGAATTTTGCTCGTCGTAAAGTTTAAAAATATTAATAATAATACCTAATAATAATAATAAATGTTTTTATTCAGTTTCATACAACATATATACCTAAATAAAATTGAGTAATAAATTAAATTAAAATGAAACTTGAACCACAAGGGGAAGTTCAGATGCACATTATAGTTAATGTGCTCTGATCTACCACTTAACACTTGAAATAAAATAGGAATTAAAATATAATAATTTGCCTAAAACTACTTTAACCTAATATTCTGCACAGAAATAACGAGAGTAACACATACAGTCATTAAGCTGTTTATTAAATGCTACTTTGACTTTACATATAAGTAATAAATGAAACACTTTTTTCTTAAATGAATTAAATGGTAAGGAATTATACATTTTTGAAGAAATATATTTAAAGTATTTCTCAAACATGGCTGTTTTATGTAATGATGGTGTGAATAGAAAGTTTCTTAAATTCAAATGATGAACATCAGTCCTGAAAGTGATTTTGTTGTAGAAACCAATAAAGTGAAAAATAACTACTAAAAGAGAATGTAAAATAGTATCAAATGCTTTGCTGAAGTCTAATAGAATTAAGATATTTATCATACCTTTATCATTAGCATCGAGTATATCATCAGTGACTTTCAGCAAAACAGTAGCGCAACTATAATTCTGTCTAAAACCAGACGGTATATCTGGAATGATGTTATACCGCTCCAAATGTTCCCTAATTTGAAAACTGATAATTTTTTTCAGTTATCTTTGAGAAAACAGGAAAAATACTAATATAACGTAAATAATTATAACTTTTGGGATTTGCTACTTTTGGTATGGGCATTACCATAACTTTTTTCCAGCAATCAGGGAAGGTATGAGTTAACAAGATAGTATTGATAATGTGCGTGATGTAAGTCAAAATATATGGACAACACAATGAGAGAATATGAATACTAATTTTATCGGATCCACTTGCGTTTGATTTAATTTGATTTAACATTTTTTGAACACAGTCTACGTCAACGTCAATAAAGGAATGCTCCACAATAGTATCACTAACTAAATTATTAGTGTAGTAGTGTAATAGATTTTAATCCACATTGGTGGAAAGAATGCTATTTACAAAAAAGTTGTTAATAGCATCAAATTGCATTAAGGCTTTCGGCAAAGATTTATTTTTATTTGGTGCAATTGTTAGTAATCATAGTTCTTTCCATATGTGTATAAAGCTACATTTTTATATATTGAAATTAATGTAAGCGTTTTTCTCGTTTCTAATACTAATAGTTGTAAGATTTTGCAATGTTTTATAATACCATGAGATAAAAAAAAAATGATTCTGAGCAGGCCTTGATATGTGTTATACGTTTGGCAGTACTGAAGTGTATTGTCAGTCTATGTCAAATTCGAGATTTGCAGGTTAAGTTTTACGTCATTCTGTGTCAAACAACCATATATATAATACACATATATTGCTAGTAGGGCCTCGGAACGTCCGAAAACATTACGGCGCCGACATAGTTTCACTTAGAGTATAACGCGTCTCGTGCGCATGCGTGAGAATTCGAACTCCGCCTTTAGAAGCAAATTTTAAACTTGACCACTTCCCTATTGGGCGGACGACGCCGCCGCGCTTGCGCACAGCTCACCGTATACATGAAAAAGTTGGTTGTGTGTCTCACTTCATCGGTGAGTTTCCCACTCATAGCCGCTAGCAATATAACGGGTGTTCATAAACAGTCGTCATCCCAGTAGGTTTTGACTTCAGAAACGTATGTCTATTAACATTGAGAAAAAATGTGCTATGACAGTACTCAATGACGTTTCATTGTGTTGCACGAATTAATCAACGACATAACATTTTGTTTTTCAAAGCAACTGGGATGACGACTGTTTATGAACACCCGTTAGTAAGTATTAGATATATGAACTTGACCACTTCCCCATTGGGCCGACGACGCCGCCGCGCTTGCGCACAGCTCACCATTATACATTGAAGAATTGGTGGTCTATCTCACTTCCTTCGTGAGTTTCCCACTCATAGCCGCTAGCAATATAGTAAGTATTAGATATATGCAAACAACAAACAAAACCTAACCTTTTAATCTCGAATTTGACATAGACTGAAAATACACTTCAGTACTGCCAAACGTATAACACATATCAAGGCCTGCTCAGAATCACTTTTTTTTATCTCATGGTATTTCCAATGTGCTAGAAGCTTAGTTTTCGGATAACGTCGCTTAACCTTATCTCTTGAAGTCATCATTAAACGTATATTATCAGTCAGCCAAGGAGACTTTCGTTTAATGATTTTTACTGTTCGATAAGGTGCAAGCAGATCAAATAGAGCTATAATACATTTATTAAAATACTGACTTATCATCCACGTTATCAGTATTGCAGGTATTCTGGAAAAGAGTTTTACAAAGATCACTATGAAATAAATCAAAATTAAAATGGTTAAAATCTCTAAACGTTTTATAAATAGGCTCCATTATGGGTCGTTCTGTGACAACAGTACAAGCAATAAGGTCATGATCAGACTACTGTATGCTTTTGACACGAGCATCTTTAAAATATGTGTGTTCTGATACCAGAAATAACATGTAATAGGTAGATGTGTTTTTTGTTACTCTTGTTGGCTCATTAATGATTTATGTAAAATTTAGTGTTTCACACATCGTATTAAAATAAACAGTTGACTTATGATTAACATCCAGCATGTCAATATTTATATCACCTAAACAGATGATGTTATCAGCAGAAGACGCAAAATAAGATAAAGATTCTTTTAATTCATTGAAAAAAACTTGTAATCAACAGTAGGCGTCTCATAAATCACACCAACTACAGGTGAAATTGAATGTAGTTTAATATTAATTCAAAGTTGTTCAATAGTCTCATTACTGTTTATAATTTGATAGTTAAAAGTATCACGAATAAATATACAGACACCGCTTTCTCTCGAAAGACAATCTTTATGTAATGTACTGCGTCCCCTGATAAAACTGTAATTATCACTTACCGCTGGTGTGAGCCACGTCTCACTGATAGTAAATACGTCAATCTCGTTGGAGCTGAGATAATCAGACAGTTCATGCATTTTTGGAATGAGGGATCTTATGGTTAGATGTGCCACCCTTACCACACTCATAACATAAAATACCTAAATACACAATAACAAAACGTGTAAGTGCTATAAGTTAATTATAGTGTCAACCTTAGCGTAATACAACCAAAATTCAAAATTAATTTAAAATCAATAAAAAATAAATGCACGTAAATTACGATATCAACATAAACATTTTGCTTTATGTAAGCTAATCAAAAGCCAAATTAATTAAAATTTATTTTAAGTGTAACAATGCTATGTACAAATAAACAAGGCTACAGTAATAGATAGCCACGTTCAGTTATAATCAAACATAAATATGACTGTTGAAGGAGTATCAATAAGAAAATTAAAAGGTAATGCTTATCTGGGTACAAGTGCTGCACGACTCTTTATATACATACACATGTTCCTCAAACGCATGCTTAAAGACCAGGTTGCTGGCTGGCTGTAGTGTTTAAATTATATTGCAACAGTTCTTCGAAGTTTGATATGCGTATTATCCTGTTATCCACCTCTAGTGACCAAACATTTCTGCTTCCAAATTTAATAGATGCTTCTTTTAAGATTTGCACTATGCGTTTAGTTAAGTCTTCTTTTATTAATATTTTGGTGCCCTTAAGGAGTTTTTTATATTTAAAAATAAGCTTCTTAGTATTTCTGCGTAAGAACTTCCCGATTATTGGCCTGTTAAAGGGTTCTTTGCTGCGAAAACGATGGCTACAATATATCATTTCAGTAGATAGTTCTAGTCTCAGTTTATCTTTGCACAGTTTGCTGACGACTTCATCTGTATTTTCGCCCTTAGCTTCTGGGACTTCGAAAATGAGAAGACTATTACGCCGAGTGTATTGCTCCAATTCGTCTTGGGAAAATGCAGCTTCCATTGTATACAGGGTGTTCCACGACGTGAGGACACAAGTATGTGTATGTAATCTTCATACCAAATATAGTTAAACAACCTAATAAAGTTATGTCCTAAAGTAAACCGTTTTTAAAATACAGAGTGTTTAATTATTATTTATTAAATAATTACAATTTAAGAAAATCCAATATTTTTTTTATTTCAGTTTATATTCACTATAAAGATTGTTCAAAATGGCCACCGTTGCTCTCGAGACACATTCTAATAATTAATAAGGTTTATTAATTAACAATTTTTAAAAATCGTTTATTAATAAAAAATCATTCATTAATAAGGGTCATTAATAGACGATTTTCTATACATTAATGAAACCCATGTATAAACGATCAACGGAAAATTAACTTTAAGGTGCTTTACTGTTTAACATAGGTACAATATTTCCATAGTAACGTAGACAGTTTGTATCAAATACCACTTAATATCATTTATTGTTTCGGCTGCTTCACTATTTAACTAAAACAGGCCATAACTTCTTTAATGGTCGCTTTAGGGAAAATGACCACACTTTAGATTCGACTTCTTTTCACCTCTCCTACATGTAGGTGAAGTGGTGACCTCACGTCATGGGACACCCTGTCTATTAATAAGTCTTGCTCCATTTGATTCACCTTAGTAGTGTATCTCTGTATCCCTGGTTGCGTTTACAAGTGAAGCAAGAAATGTAGACAAGTTTAATAGTTTTTCCACGACTCTCTGCAACAGAATGCATGATCCTAGGTAGTTCAGGCATCGTAGATGATATTTGGCAATATTATAACAAATTAAATGTGCACAGCAACACAGCACCAAACCAGAACGCATCTACTCAGTGGTACTGACACCCATTGCATGACCTACTATACTAATATTTTTATCCATAGATAGGTAGCGCATAGCTTGTAGTAATTATTTATGTTCACTTCAAACTCTGACAAATTTGTTGCATGAAAATATGATCTTAAGTTATATTGCCTTTCTAGAAATAATCTTAACATATTTAGAACAATGTGCTAAATTTGATAAAAATATTTTGTAGAGATTCATATTCTAAATATGAGTCATCTTTGGTCAACCCTTTTAGAAACTCTTTTTATTAATAATAAAATAATAATAATAATGGTTTATTGAGCATCCAGTTAGTGTACATACATACATGACAGTAAATATATGTGTTATAATAGTCGTATCATGGTCTGTGAGTTCAATAAAACATAAGAATTTCAATAAACGTGAAAAATGCTGTTTCATGAAGCAAATTGCTTATGTGAGAAATTATTGCACCTAAATCTATTTACAGTGTGCCTGTTGACTAACTAAATGATATTTATAATATTTAAATTATTATTAGGTACTAGTCAGTTTGTAATTTATTTGTTATCTTATAATTATACATAATTTACAGGTAATTATTGTCAACTACTTTGTAATAATTCAGTTGTACATTATATTACATGACCACATCCAGAACTTACATAAAAATGTGTGAACAAAATGTAACATTGTTTATAATTATTAATGCGATTTCTTTAAAGTAACCACTTTTTTAAATTTACACTTAAATGCTACAAGTTTGGAGATTTTTAGTAACTGGCCTTGGTAATGCGTTAAGCATTTCCCCACTTGTTCTTCATTTTGTTAATTTTGAAATAGTTTTTTTCTTTTATTTCTCGTGTGGTATATATAATTAGTGTCCTCTAGTTTATGTTTATTTTCATACGAGTTTTTGTATAACCTCCAGTGGTTTACTAGAAGTATTAGGTGCAGAACCCCATGCTATAATACCATATTATAACAAAGCGTCCACCAGTGGTATACCATTTCCATATGTTTTTCCATGAATATTTGTTTTACTTTTCTAAATCGTTACAACATACCTCTTAGTTTTTTAATTAAGTTGTTAAATATGCACATTCCATCTTAGGTGACAGTTTATATTTATACCAAGATATTTTATATTATGTGTTTGTTGAATATGAACAGTGGCATCTTCAAGATCTGATAGTTAACTGCATGTATGGTGATAATGTAACTTTATAATTTGCAAAAAGTATGCATTTAGTTTTGTTATAGCTTACCGTTAATTGTTTTCTATTGAACCACTGCTTTATTTTTCCATTATTTTTCCCTGCTTTTCGCTTAGGGTTGGTCCAGCTGCAGTTCTTGCAAATGATAGCCGTATCATTAGCATAAGAAAGAATTTTACCTTCAGTTTCTAGTTACAGTATATCATTGACATATACTGTAAACAGCACAGGTCCCAGGACTGTACCTTGTGGGACTCCATATTCTACTGTGGATTATTCATTTGTGACACCATCAATATTTACAATTTGGAATTTATCTTCTAGACACGATTAGAAAACTTTATTTTCTTTGCGTCTTATATCTATATTGTATACATAGCATTTCTAATAATTGCACATGATTGACTGTGTCAAATGCTTTGGCTAGATCAATGAAGATGCAATTTATGTTTATTGATGAAGCTTAATATCCGTTCTTTCATTACTTTTTCGAAAATGTTTGCCACATTAGAAATTAGGAGTATGGGCATATAATTCTCAGCTAGTTCTTTATCCCCACCTTTAAACAGTGGTTTAATCACTGCAGATTTAAACACTTTAAGGCATTCTCCTGTTTTTAAAATTTTATTTATTAGGAGGGAATTGGACTAACTAGAATTTCTTTTGTATTTTTTTAAATTTCTACCGTTATGCCATCTAAACCTGGTGTTTCAATTGACTTTAGTTCCTTAATGAGTGTTGTTATTTCATTACTGTCCATTGGTGTGAGGAATGTGAATTTACAGTTAATCATTTTATTATTATTATTATTCATACTTCGAGTTTTCTTTATTTTGCTAGCTAATGTTCTATCAACACTAGCGTTGTGTGTGCCGAAGGTGTCTGCAATCTTTTCTTATCTGTAATTCTTAAGTTGGTATTCATGTTCAAATGTTTTATTTTGGAGTTAGTAGATGACATTCTACAGCTTTTCCTTATTTGATTTTGCTTGACAGATTTTGTCTTGAAAATGTGAGTTTTTAACATAGGTACCTACCTATCTGACTAATGAGTTTAATTGGTTTTTGTAAGACAGATATTTATCTTTTAAACTGGTATCGAGGGGATTCTTTTTGCACTGTATAAATAGTTTTTGTTTTGTATTTATAGATTTGGGCAACCCAGATGTTATTCATTGGTTGCTCTTGAAGTCTGTGGGCTTAAGAGTGATTGTGTATGTTGCTGAGTTCGCAGCATTTTTAAATTGCTCTATTAGGTAGTTTGCTGATTCTTCTGGGTTTCTCTTATTAATTCCTATTCAAAGTTAATTGTCTGCAGCATTACTTAATTTTTTTATAGTTTATTCCATTTGTGGTTCTAGGCACCCCGACACTGTGCAAACGGTATAAGGGGTTACTTTGGTTTTGTTTGATTTTAGTCCAAAAGTGTTCATAATAGACTAGTGATTTGTAATATCAGTGCGAAATACTATTGGAAAATATTTGGATACCTACTTCATTTACACTTTTTATAAAGATATGATCTATACAGGTTGATAATCTGTCATCTTTTGTGCTTTCATTAATTAGTGAAATACCCTC
Organism: Agriotes lineatus; assembly: GCA_940337035.1. NCBI lineage: Eukaryota > Metazoa > Arthropoda > Insecta > Coleoptera > Elateridae > Agriotes > Agriotes lineatus. Next base: position 21,208 of record CALNHX010011852.1, read on the forward strand.
CTTCACTTTTATTATTTATATATTTATGGCAATATTTTTTGTCTTAGAAACTATCTATGTTTATGTCACCTACTATAGATCATTCCATAAGTACTTAAAATTCAGTACAGAACGACGTTGTTACATTTCAGCACAAATCCCGTTGAAATAAAATCCGCTTTGTATTAACAACTACTAATGGCTTGTTTCATTTTAATCTGCATCCTTTTGTCAGCAGGTAAACTTAGACTGCCAGGACGTGGCAACGTCGCACAGAAAACTCCCGTAAGAATTACATTGCACTATGCTGCCCGTACTGAATTTTAAGTAAAGAATGATCTATAGAAATTATAATTTGCATAGTTTTGGGGAAGATAATTTCTAAGGTCATTAGTAAATTGAAAAGAATCTATGAAGGTGGTCTACACATAGTATTAATTATAAAACTTTCTTAGTTATTACTATTCGACTAAAAATTAATAAAGGTTATAAAAGTTAATATGTTCAATAACTCCGTCATTCTGATTGAAGTGGCTATTGTAATACCTTCTATAACCGGGGATATTAAAATAACAATTGTTATTAATTTCCACGTTTCAGTTAATACTATTACGTCGAATGGAATTTTGGAAATTATCCAGTAAAGTAATTTTTTGCAAGTTTTTTAAAATACTCTTTGTATGTTATTGTGAAAAATTGTAAAACTGTCATTATTAGCTATATTATTGCTGATGTTTCTGATATCTACTGTTAAGTAATCAACGATGAATGTTTTTCAGTCATCTTGGTTATTAATTTGATTCTTGCGAAGTCATATGCTGCCAAAATAAACGTTTTCTATTAAAATTTCAGTGGTTGTGGCACTTGCACTTAATATGGAAGGAGTATGTAATGTTTGGTTGCTGTTCCCAATCATATTTTTTTAAATTTTTACAAGCAAGTCAAATTCAATTAGAAAAACAACAATAAGTAAACTTATTATTGTAAAACTTGGCAGACAGCTGCATGTGTTCTTGTCTTTGTGTGAGCTGTCGAGTGCTATAATAGTACATTGTGTATCTAGGACGAAAAGCGTAACATTCCCAGACGACTGTGAATATTGTTGGGCTCGGCATTCGCCTCGCCCAACAACACAGGAGTCTGGAATGTTGCTTTTTGTCCAAGATACACATACTGTTTTTCCGCCGATCGATACGAGTAATTAAAAAATGGGGAAATAGTACTCGAATATTCCCTGCCTAGGCCGGGAATATTATTCCTGTACAGTTTTATTGTAAATTACCTAGCAACGGCTTGATCTAATGGAATGTTTGAATTATTCCTGTACAGTTTTATTGTAAATTACCTAGCAACGGCTGATGTAATGGAATGTTTGACGTTGCTCAACAAAATTTTGTCAGTAATGTGTCAGTTCTAGTACGATTGGCGGAAAATAGGTATACTCCATTTACTTGACATCTGCACTGTCAAACTAACATTATGTTGGCACCCACTGCTATTTTTCACAAAATTACTGTACAGCTAATAATAAAAAACACATTATTTTTGAGGTATAGTCAAGACATTTTTTTTAAATTTGACACTGACAGTGCAGATGTCAAGTAAATGGAGTATATGTACGTTGGGTTGCAGTCCCAAGCTTGTAGTATAAAGCGTGGGATTCAACTTCTTCAATTTGAGCAATGTTGCATTTAATGTTCTCACAGATAGTGTCTTTATAATATTGCTTAATTAGTTAAATACACTATATGGCATAGGTACTATGTATACGATAATAGTACATTGTGTATCTAGGACGAAAAGCGTAACATTCCCAGACGACTGTGAATATCGTTGGGCGAGGCGAATGCCGAGCCCAACAACACAGGAGTCTGGGAATGTTGCTTTTTGTCCAAGATACACATACTATTTTTTCCGCCGATCGATACGAGTAATTAAAAAAATTAGTAAATAGTAGGTACTCAAATATTCCCTGCCTAGGCCGGAAATATTATTCCTGAACAGTTTTATTTTAAATTACCTAGCAACGGCTGATGTAATCGAATGTTTGAATTATTGCTGTACAGTTTTATTGTAAATTACCTAGCAACGGCTGATGTAATGGAATGTTTGACTTTGCTCAACAAAATTTTGTCAATAATGTGTCAGTTCTAGTACGATTGGCGGAAAAAATTATTTAGTAACTTCAAATTTAGAGATACACATTTTTTTACGTTAAATCTCTAGACTGCTGAAAAATGTATCTAAATGTTTGTTTATAAATCACGATCAATGATAGATTGGAACACTTGACATTTTTTTTAACTAGATTGCAAAACATGTTTGTTTGTAATCAGTAAAAACTGAAGAATGTTTGCCCATACATTTTAGAAATAGGAAATTGTCTATAAATATTATTGGTTATTATAAAACTGGTGTCCTAAACAAAAATAAACCACATCTTAAACAACAAAGTTGTGAATGACAATCGTTACCAATTTTTCCATTTATTGCAGTCAAGCAAATATTTACTTGGAATGGATTGCAAGAAACTATTATCAAATAAAAAGAAAACTTTCGGTGCTATCTTCAAACAAACCTTTGCATTTATATGTTATCACTTCTAGCCAGTTTAATGCATTGGCTTCACTAAAATCAGTTGTATTCTACCTACTTGACATAACACAGATAAGTACCTACTGTTATTTTGTTGTGAATCAAGGTCTATCACACTAGGTACTTAGGTACTTAACTTCTCATTGAACTTTATGTATTTTTTCTGTAAGAACATATACTTGGCAAGCATCTCTATATCAACTCAACCCGTATCAGTAACTTTGTACAGGCTTTGCAAGCAAGTTAGTTATTGTCACATTTACTTCTAATAATAAATTAATTAGGTACTTTGCTTTTTTAGAAATAAATTTTGTATGCTTTTTTAAAAATTTACTGCGATTTCAAATGTGCAACAACGTTTTACTATCAATTACATAAAGTCCCATGTTTTATGTATATCCATTTTTAATCTTGACTTGTTAAAAATGCTAAGATATAAACGAGGATTTGCAGATTATTATATAAAGATCTAAATCTACTGTAGGTGATGGCACGAGTGATACAACACTTAAGTACTGGAAGCGTTATAGCTGCATCGACTATTGGCTTTGTAACCATTTTGGGAATATGTTGGTATCAGAACAGAAAAAGAAACTCCGTTCCAGCAGTTTGGCATCCTATTGCAAAGTGCAGAGTTTGTACATTTATCCTCTTAAAAGTGGACGTCGCACGGAAGTCGAAGAAGCAATATGCACCGAATATGGGTTGCAAATGCCCAAATTAGGAGCTGATTTTCAACTTTTGCGATAGGTAAATTTATATGTATATTTCCTAACATAATATTACCTAATTCCTTAAGTTAATTATAAGAAATACACAAACAGAAAATAATTGCTAGGGACAACATAGCATATACTTTCTTCATCTTGATGCCTGGTGCATTATCATGAAGAAGAAAATTTCTCGCAGCGTATACTGTTTCCAGCAGTACTAATCTTTTATTACTCTAAAAAATATCTTTTCTATATGCTTTTGCTGTTTTCTGCACTCAACGTTTTCATTCGCGATGAGAGCTTCATAAACAAAATAATATTGTGATCTTTCTAAAACACTGATGGCGCATCAGGAACTATACGCGCTGATATATTACAGGAATTTAATAATTTTTAATGAAGATACTAAAGAAGTCTACAGCGATCCAAAAATACTTCTGATTGAAACAAGGGCATCTGGAAAAGACCACTTTATTTTGAAAGCTCCTAACATGCTGGAACTGACAGTGAAAATTCCCACTTTTCGTAAGAATACAAAAACTGATCAAATCAGGCAAGTTATGTGAAATGTCTTGTTTTTCTGATTTCCTTCAACGATTATGGTTTTTAGTGCATTGAAAAATGAACAGATGTTTACTTTACATTGTGGCAAAGAAGCAGCTAAATGGCTTTCAACCTACCTGTTGCAGAAGGATTCCGGATTATGTTTAGGGTTTCACAATGGATCTTATAGAAGAAACATCAACGAGGCATATAAGAAGTATCTTAAGATTTATCCAAAGTTACAAAATAAAACCACGGTGAGAAAATTTTAAAATAAAATCAGCCTTCAAGACTATTTTTATTTTTAGGGCATGTACAGCAACCTAACTAGCTATTTGATAGTAAATCAAGCTTCAGTAGAGGATCTGAACAGCAGACTACCCGGAGCCAACGTTACTGCTCACAATTTTCGTCCAAATATATTAGTTGAAAGTTCAACCCCCTATGCTGAAGATGACTGGAAGTGGATTAAAATTGGAGACGTGATACTATACTCTGCCAAGTTATGTACGCGCTGCGACTTCACCACGGTAAATCCCGACACTGCTGTTAAATCAGACAATAATGAACCGTTGAAGACTTTGAGAAAGTAAGTCTTTATATACAATCACTAGTTGTAGGTACCTTAAAAAACGACAAACTTGAATTCAAAAATTAAATAGTAATTTAGATTTGCTTAAGAAAGTGTTATTCCCAACAAGTTTTCCAGTATCATACGCATTTATTTGTTAATAAACTTGAATTGATACAGTAAATGCCTAAGTTTATTGTTATTAAGCACGTTGAATTACTATACTAGGATATAAATTGCATCCCATTCTGTATATTCCATCGAATATTTTTAAATGTGCTGAAATTGTGTAAAGTCTTTATAACAAGTTTTAAAAAGGTCTTTCAGTTGCCAGAAAAAAGGTAAAACACCAACGGCGGTGACGAACAGTTCAAATACCAAAATCGGCAAAAACATACATTTTTGGTTTTTCGCCATTGTTCATTGGCACCTATAAACGAGGCATCAGTGTCTCTGGTTATTTGAATCCCGTAATCCACTTCAAAAGTTTTCATTGTGTTTAGATCGTAATTAATTTTTATTTTAAAAATGCATATCGTTTTTGCAGATATCGACAAGCTAAAGGATTTAACCAATATCGAATTGGATGGGTACCGTGCTGTCATGGGTAACAATATGGGTCTACACAAAGGGGGCCAAATTTCGGTTGGTAACATCGTCTATGTTGGAAAAGCTTAAAGTTGACCGCATACCGATGAGATAATTTACATTTTATTCGTAGTCTATCTGCAAATCATTTCAATTATGTACATAATATTGTGTAATTTTAAATAATTTATTAAGTATTTTTAATTAAGGAAAAGTGAACCAATATTTATAATGGCAGTTTTACAAAAAATAAACGGAATTCAAATATAATACGCGAATGGAAAGTAGTAGCACAATGCGCCGAGAGGGTGTCGTGAGTCAACACTATTTGGACTCAGTCTGCAACGTCACATGGTTCTGGGTTGACTGGTATGTTTTCTGTAGCTTTTCGCAAGAGCCTGAAAGCAAGTTGGCAATTTTCGTGACGGCTGATATTAAAGTATGAAGAATATGTGTGAAGATATGTTTCCTTTTAAGAAAAACAATCGCTGAAATTAATTAATGCTGCGATAAGCTTTTAAGGACGAGCTTTAGGTAGAATGTAAGTTTACGAGTGGTACTCACGTTTGAAACGATATGAAACGTCACCTAAAACGCAAATCCCACTCGTAAAATTGCGTTTCAGCAATCGTTTTCCTAAAAGAAAACCAAACTTCTCACATACTGGTTATTCTTTATTATCAGCCATCACGAAAATCGCCATAGTTGCTTGCAGATACTTGAAAAAAGCAACAGAAAACAAACCAGTCAAACCAGAACCATGCGACGTGGCAGACTGAGTCAGAATAATGTGTACTCGCGACACCTTCTGGCGCATTGCGCCATTATTTCCTGTTCGTGCGTCATCATATTTGAATTTCGGGTTTTTTGGTTGCCTGCTCGTACTTGCAATGAAAAAATCTGAAAAATTGTAATAGTTTTATATTTCCTTTTACATATTTTAAATTTGTGTGTTGTGTTGTAATTCTAGTTAGCTGTATTTTAATAAATTCGTATATTTTTATAGCTTGAATACCTATTTTTGTTAATATATGTATTTTATAAAATTTGTTATCTTAGAACGTGTGATTGTTAAATAATATTATAAATATGTAATGCAAAACATTTATATAGCAAATGCATGTCAGTTTCTACAAGAAAACATATCTACTTTATTGCTACTTATTATATTATGATACACAAAGGTCAGTTATTAAATAAAATTAAAATAAATAAATTTGGTGGATTAATACAATCAAATTTAGAAAAGTTTTGAATAAGATTGTTTGTTAAGTTGAAATTAAGTAATGGAAGTTAAATTTGAGACAATTTAGAATTTATTTTGAAATTATAGCAATTGAGTATTCAATTATGGTGGTGAAAGTTAATATGAAAGATAAGCTAATATTACATGTGACAGATATGCTTACTATTAGAATATAGAAATGTAGTAAGTATAAATCAGATCATTTAATTTTAAAAGAGTGTAGTAATAATTGTAACTAGCATAAAGTAATTTTGTTTGAATGGTAGTAAAAATATCAAACTAAAATTATGTAGACATATTTTGGAAAAACTTCTTTTGAATTAACAAAACTTGAAATTCTGCCTTTATGTGTAAGAATAATTTGGTATAATATAAATAAAAAGGTATTAACAAATGTACGAGGTACCCAGTACTTACTTTAGTGAATTGAGTCATTGATTTGTGAGTAGAAAGAATATTTGTCATATTTGATTTGATTATTGTTTGATAGTTGTTTAAAGTCAAAGTGACATTTAGTAGCAGTCAATAAATAAAAAAGTCATTATAAAATTAGAATATCAAAGAACAGACAACTAGATTAACAAACCATCCCTGTTTAGAGTCTCAAATGCATTACATTTATTAACAGAATAATATATAAAATTTCAAATTAAAGTCAATCAATTTGAAAGAAAATAGTAGAGGTAATATTATTTAATTAAATAAAAGGTGTCTCAACGTTATTAGCTTTTACATAATTATGAAGCAACTAACTGTGGGGCTTGTAAAAATACAATAAGCCAAGCAACCATTCATATTTATGGTCGCCCAACGTGGTGCTGCCAATTCAATTACAATATATTTCTGGCCCTAAACTAACATTGCGATCAGTAGACTTCGTGTAACTCCAGTTTCATACCCCATACATGTGTACCTATTGTTTTATACAGTTAATCAGTTTTGCCATCTATCTGTAATATTAATAATAATAATAATCTCAGCACTGAAATGAAGTTCAACCTCCCTGAAATTTTTGGATAGATACCGACTATGGGTACTACTTATGAATAAAACGGAAGTTTCGTCTGTAAAAATGATCAAAATCGTTAGAGCCATTTTTGAGAAAAAAATCTTTGCTTTTGGAAAATCAATGAACAAAAATATGTTTTTTTGGTTCAGGGGGACTCTAAAACATGAAGATCTGTTGAAAACTCAATTTCGAATTTTTAGGATGAATCCAATACTTCCTTTATCGTAAAAGGAAGTAAAAACAGAAGCATGTAGTAAGTGTCGTTTATCCATGTTGAGCCAATTCGTTTCTTTTAATTTCGGTGAGATGTGTTCATGTGTTGCCTATACTTAACACCATATATGAGTCGTAAACAAAAATTCTGGACAACTTGGATTTCCGAGCTGTGTTACTGTCAAGACAAGGACTATAAAGAATATCACAGTAATTTAAATGAGAGAGAACTAATGCCTCACAAAGAACAGTTTTAATTTTCTTGTTTAATACTCGTCTATGGTTATACTTATACATATAACAACTTAGGTTACTATAGGCTTTTCAAATGCAAGAATTGACATCTCGAAATAAAAGATATTGATCAAAAATCACCCCCAAACTCTTGGCAGTTTCAGAGACAGGCAAC